>OX183130.1:49158463-49264650 GCA_945261195.1 Cryptosula pallasiana | reverse complement strand
GTGAGCCAGAACAGCCATTTCACATACTACTCTGTGTAGCTATCTGTGCAGCTATCTGAGCAGCTGGCTGTGTGACTGGTTGAGCAGCTTGCTGTATTGCAGGCTGTACGCCTGGCTGAGCAGCTTGCTGTGTAGCCTAAGTTTTAGGCCAACATTTGAGGCAATATCTGTTTATTTTGCTGTCACTATGTTGTGTTATTGATTGGGAGTTGTATGTTCCTGCGTGATGGTGGTGGCCTGTGAATGGATTTCATTGGATGATTGGTTCAGTGGGCGGGGTTTTTTCTGCTGGTTTGTTGGCCTAAGTTAAAGGGACAGCTTCGGCGACCAAATGGTCGCCGTACCAAAGATTGTAGTAAAAATTAACTACCATCGTTGGCCCATAGCGTGATCAGCTATGTTTTGGTTTGAACTTTTTATTAGACCTCGGTTTATTTTCGGCTTTTCTTATTAATGATATTTATTATTATTATCAGTTATTAATTATTTTGAAGCCAGCACCAACAAAGACAGGTTTGAAGATTTAAAAATAATATTATTATTATTTGTATAATATTGTTTATTCCATGTATTATTTATTATTGTTCTTATTATTTTGGGATTATTTTCACCATAATTATTCTTCTCAGGAGTTATTGTTGATCAGATTATCCTCATCCCACAAATAACAATAATGGTATATTAAATAATATACAAATATTAATAACAATTTTTCAAGTCTTCAAACCTGTCTTTGTTGGTGCTGGCTACAAAACTAATAACTGATAATAATAATAATAAATATCATTAATAAGAAAAGCCGAAAATAAACCGAGGTCTAATAAAAAGTTCAAACCAAAACATAGCTGATCACGCTATGGGCCAACGATGGTAGTTAATTTTTACTACAATCTTTGGTACGGCGACCATTTGGTCGCCGAAGCTGTCCCTTTAACTTAGGCCAACAAACCAGCAGAAAAAACCCCGCCCACTGAACCAATCATCCAATGAAATCCATTCACAGGCCACCACCATCACGCAGGAACATACAACTCCCAATCAATAACACAACATAGTGACAGCAAAATGAACAGATATTGCCTCAAATGTTGGCCTAAAACTTAGGCTACTTGCTGTGCCGTTTGAATGGCTTGTTGTGCAGCTATCTGAGCAGATGGCTCTATGACTGGTTGAACAGCTTGCTGTGCCGGTTGAATGGCTTGTTGTGCAGCTATCTGAGCAGCTGGCTCTACTGCTTGCTGTGTAGCTGTTTGAGCAACCGGCTGGGCTGCTTGCTGTGCAGCTGTCTGAGCAGCTGCATTTCTTGCTCTCCTGGTAGCCATGCTTGAATGTCTGCTCTTAGTTGAGCAGCTTCTCCGTAATGGTTAGCTTGGTAGTGTGGTTGTCTCTTTGAGCAGTTGTGACCTTGTGGGTATTGTATGCAATATCCCACCGCTGCCACCAATGTAGTGCTTTTTGCTGCTACTTGGCCACAACTGCTAATCTGCTTGTCTATCTATGATTCTGCAACTCCCTATATAGGGCACCAACAAGACTAGTCTTGAAGTTTGAGCTTTATTGCAAGTAATAAAACTGAGCTCTCTGGCTCAGTCCCTCATATTTATACAAAAATATGGTATATACAATATAATACAGAACCAATCAGGTTACATGATAATAATGAAACAAATAGTAAGTCACTTGAGCATAGCGCTTATTCACTGTCTTATTGGTCCTTAACAAGAATAGGGGCGGACTCCTGTCCGACCTTTGACCCCTTGATATCATTTATTCAAATTGTCTAGAATTGTCTACTCTTGATACTGTTTGGGGGAGACAACTGGTAATCTTTGTGTAATTCTTCACTTGCGATTATGGTCAGCTACAGCTGTCTCATTTAGTGAGCTCGACTCGCCAGCAAGTTCTCCCACAATATCAACTAAAATAAACACATTTCAATCAATATCAACTAAAATCAACACATTTCAATCAATATTGTAGTGGATTTTAGGGGCTGAAACCCACTAGCTGAGGTCGGTAGCTTGCTGCCACCAGTTGTTATGTTTTACCTGCTACAACAGCAGGGTCGGTAGCATACCGAGATAGAGTATCAACTCTACAACCAAAGCAGAGCCCTCGGCTCCAACACATTACTCAATGCTTTCGAGTAATTAGTCATTTATTCCTCCAGTATAAATATGAGTTAGTAAAAAGGCACAAGTTACAAAAAACAATAACAATAACTGAAGACAAATGGTAAATGTTCTGCCTTTTATAGGCATCTCACAGGAAGTCACAGGAAGTAATCTTTGTCACAACCAATCACAAGAGAATAATAGATAATCAACCAATATACAGTCCTATAATAATAGACAGCGAATCACATGGCTAAGATAGATATGGTGCCATCAAATGTAGGTGGGGTTATCAGGTAACTGTCCAATCAACGGCTTATGCACTTCCTGTCCCGCCTCTGCAGCCATTGTATCAGCTCCTCATCCAGTTCAGGGGTGGCTATGTCCTGGATTCGTCTTCCTGAGTCTTTTAAGATACTTTGTTGTTCTCAGCCTATGCTGAGTCATTTCCTGCCGGCCCGGCAAGGTCGGTAATGTGTCATACAGGGCCGGCATAGCCTGATACAGGGTCGGCACTGTGCTTAGATGCAGGGTCGGTCAATCCGGTATGATTGATACGACCGTTTATTTGTCTAGCCATTAGTATAGGGTGCTAGACTTAATAATAATAAGATGCGAAGGAGTGTATGCTATGAAAATCCACAACAATATCAACTGAAGTGTTGTCTTTGCTGGTAATTATAGGGTTAGGAAAAAGTAGATCATGAATAAAAAATGTATCACACTAGTAATAAATATGTGTTCCTTTTCAGCCTCACTAATATTAATCACTGACACAAGGTACCGCTTGAATAATGATTTCTTTGGTTTCAATTAAATGAGCAGTTTAATAGATTGAAATCTGGGTGCAAACTGGGGCAATGAATGTTGTTTCATAAGGAAGTTACAAGTGAACACATTATCATTAGATTGTGTTTGTAACTACGCTTTTTATAGTTACTTGCAACCCATTGTTAGCGACGAGAGGAATTACCTATGCTGAGTGCCTTTGCAAACGGTTCTATTACTTCTCAGTGATCCAAGTGAACTGTTGTTCAAAACTGATGTTGTTGGATTTGTGACTTAGCTAACTAAATTGTAAATAAACTGGTTTATTTCCTCTATCCTCAATGAACAAACATAGAATATTTATATTTTTTTTACATGACAACTCTGTGCAGACCTTCGATGTCTGGAAGGTCTAAAGCCCTGGTCGCACGAGAGCAAATGTTTGATGAAACTATAAAAGGAAACTATTTTTCTAGGTCCAGCGAAATTTTTGCTGAGCAAACCGAGTGAATATTTCAGTTTCGTCGTTATTAGGCGTTGTTAGGTTTGGGAGATTTGTGGGTAGTGATGTTTGCATATCATTGGACAATGGGACCACATAGGCTCATTAATTTTGTATGTGTCTTTGTTGGCTGGTCTCTAAATGTCTGGGTCACTCACAACAAACACGGCGTGGTTTCCATAGTAGCAAATTTGTCTTTCGAAAAAAAATAATGACCTATTTTTTTATAAGAATATCGAGTTTTAAATAAATGAAAGATAATAATAATAAACTATAAACAAGCAACTGGAATAATAATGGCTGCTCAAACCTAGCAATTTATTAAAGAAGTATAATCCAAACGTTGGTTAAATTACTTTCCACGCTTTTGCATAATGCAGGAAAGTGTGAGTGGGCTCTCACCAAAAGCACAGTTCGTTGTCATCGGATGAAATTTGGAATAAACAGCGAATAAGGTAGGGAGTATGATTAAAGGTAAGTGGCGCCAAGTGGCTTAAGGGCAGAGTCCTGTCTCTATTGTCCAATCACATACTCTGCAGGGCTCCCAGGCTATATCCAGCCTGTGGTCTTTGCATCAGGTAATCTGAGGAACGTCCTATCCTAGAGTGGGTTCCTAGATAGTTTCGAGGATCCTCCACTACGGCGGCTATCTTGCACCGCCCCAGTATAGCTATCCCGGGTCGGTAAAAGGTCAATACCAACCCTGCAGGGGTCAATACCGGCCTTACATGCTATGCCACCGGCACAGTACAACTTTCTACATGTACAGCAGTCCACCGAAGGCTGTGGGTGGAATTCTAGCACACAAATCTCAAGGGGCGAGAGTAGTAATATAGGAGCAGATCTCCCTGATGGAAATAAGGTTCTCCTGGTCCCAAGTGCCTTTTTGTTAGCACCAGTTACCATGAGAACCTGATGGTACTTACTTTTAGCGCACCAGTTTAGATTGTTTGAAGATATAGTTTGTAATTGTACGATTAACTAAGTATTTATTGAGCAGGGGTTATATTTATCATGGTTTGTATGATTATTTATATTAGGGTGATTGAGTATTGTATAAAAATGAAGTGTTTTGCCATGGCAGCAGGTGCGATGAGAGCCTGAAAGGTACATTTTTGTTGCACCAAGTGTAATCGGTGTTTTAATTTTTTGTGTAAATGCTTGAATTAAGTAATTATTGTGCAGGGGGTTTATATTGGGACTTTTATTTTGATTTAGATCATGAGGCTGACTAGTTTATAATTGTATGGATTATAAGGTTCTCCTGGTTCTATATGTAAATGATTCCCCTGTTCTCGTGAACCCGATGAGGTGCCTTTTTGTGTGCACCAGTTGTTTGAATGGGTGTAATTACTATGGTGTTGAATGTTGATTATTACATTGTATGGTGTTGGTATGTGCTGGACTCTGCAAATTAAATGGTTCAAGAGTTATGTCCTCTTTGCTTATCTATAATATTGTCTAATAAAAAAGGCAACTTCCAAAAGCTAATGTTCAAGTCATAATAGTGTGTTCTGTTGCAGACTACATATTGTAATGGATTCCGGTCTGTTACCACAGACATCAACTATTCTCGAGTATTGTGCCTCTCTCCAGAGGACACACTGTGCTGAATGACAGTGACAACTGTGCAGGGCAAGCGAATTACCCAGTAAGGTAAGAGGTCATGGCTCAGACAAACAGTACAGCGTAGTGCTTGTATAAGTGGCTTTATTCTCAAAGACAAGGTGGTAGAGGGTGTTTAGTCCTCTAGGTTGGCAACATGAGAAAGAATGCAAAGAGTAAGACAGTGTGCCCTCCTTTAATAGGAGAGCTGACAGGTACAAAACATATAACAATGATAGCACAGGAAGCAAACTAGCCAATACAATCAATTATATAAATAAGTAACCAATCAAATAATGCAACACGGTTAAATAAGGGAGGTGCCAAGTGGCTAAGGGCGGAGTCCTATCTCCTATTGTCCAATCAGTAGTCCTGCAAGGCTCCCAGGCTGTATATAGAGTAGGGTCCATGAAGTTGGTAATCTAGGGGTGGGTACTTCCTGTTCCTGACCTTGACTGAGCTCCTACATACTTTTGAAGATCCTCATCTATGTCGGCCATCTTGTGCCTGGCCGGTACAGCTATACCGGGTCGGTAGGGGTCAATACCGGCTCTGCAGGGGTCACTACCGGCCCTGTACACTGTGCCACCCGCACAGTAGGATTTTCCACCCAAACAGCTGTTGTCCGAACGCTGTGGCTTGAAGTCTAGCGCATTGTCTCGCAAGGTTCTAGAGTAAACGACCTGTTCACTACTAGTGTTCATCAAAATCTACCACAATGTGCATTAATTCAAAGAAAAAAAAATTCCACATTTTTCTACGAACTTTAAGCAAAAAGTTTCTGGAAATACATTCAGAAAGAATCCAAGAGGAGATGAAAAACTGCAGATTAAATAAAAATAAGCTTTTTAGGTTTGTAACATCAATATCTTGGATGGTGATTCTTTATATTTTGCATTCATTTGATTTTTTGACATAAAATGTGCATATTGCATGATAATCTGCTCTGTTTTTCACATCAACTGGCGGCCCATTGAATCTTGTAATGTCACTTTCTGTTCAAAGTTGGCCACATGGCAATGAAGCCCAGACGTTTACCATCACTTCATTGTAATTTTAATACAGCAGAACCAAAGCACTTGGCTACTGGGTGAAAAAATTCTACACAAAAAAAATGGAAAGCGTTTTTAGAAGCTGGCTCACCTTAAGTAGCGCTCTCTATACTGTCTCACTAGTTTCATAAAAAAGAGATAACGACAGGTCAAATACAAGGCTTTCGCAATCACTCTACTTGCAGAAAGCAATGTATGGCCAAGTTGCATATATCCACCAAGATAGTCTAAACAAACTCTACAACCATTGATAACCTAAAACAGCCTTCACAAACAAATTTTTTGCTTTTATATTATTAATTTATCTAAAGGAATAAATATACGTTTTGTAGCTACATTATCTTGCACAAAAAATTGATCTAATACTATCATTGCATTGGAATGTCATTTTTTGATGTCTCTGTAACCTCTACTGGGGGTTCATCAGATGAACCTATACCAAACCAAGATTGGTGGAAGATGCCAGGCAAAATATTACCCAATGAAGCATCAGAAGATTTAGCGCCAAATGTGACTGACAGAGTTCCCTCCAAATACACAATAGCAGTTGTGTGTGCTCATAAGTGAACATCTACAATCTCCATCAAGAAAAATTCAATAATGCCTAGAAGACCAACTCCACGGTGTGGCTTTGGCTATGCAATTCTTTATACAACCTGTGAGAGCTATGAACAGTACAAACTCATAATGCAAGATCTTCCCTGTATGGTGGAAGGAACTTCTAAAGCTTTGTGGCTGAGGCTCAACGAAGAACCAAACCGCCTGCTTCATACCAGGTAAGCAGCTACTTAATTTGGTTGAACTTTGTGCCATTTTGCTCCATTATGAAAATACTCAATCAGCACCCATCAAGCCATATAATTTGTGATTGGTTAAAATATATTCATCTGGAAACAGTCCAGCATTAGAAACCATAAAATATAATACCAACCTCGAGTCCTCAAACTTAGACAGCATATTATTAGCCTTAAGTACAAAAAAGACTGGATACACTGCGCTGTTGTCTGTTGTAATGGGGTGAAACTGTTGTGCTTGGTGCATGTGTCATGATTGTTTTTAAAAATCTTATATCTATCACAATATGTTAACTTGTAGCTTGACCAACTTATGATAAATTTGCTGCCATAAGTTGTATTTCAAAGAAATGTTTGAGGGGGTGGATTTTGTGAGAAATGGTTCACTGACTCTAGGTGAAAGCCACCTCTTTTTTCTACTCTCAGCTGCTATCAGCTGATTTCATCTCAGGATCTACTAAATACTAGCTAGCTCTGTGAGTCACTCTACAGCATAGCTATAATTAAGTAGAAAATCCTATGAGCAGTGTAACAAAGGCGCTGTATTTAGGAGAAGCACAAAGAATATGTAAGCATGTATATGCAGTGTATGTCTTCAATATTATATGGGTTGCGAAAGAGAAACTTGTTAGTGATTACAGAGTTAATACATTATAGCATCTCCTACACTGATGGCAAGACACACCACCAATTCGTCAACCACTTCAAATGTGTCACATGGAGGGAGCTTTCGGATGCATAGAAAGATCGCACTGCTTCAAAGACTGCCCAAGGTGCAAAGCAGAGCCACATCAAGAGAATTTTTTTGCACTGCGGCGCAACAGATCTGGTCAGTTGGATTCTGTTTTCAACATGATTTCCACACAAGGTCTGAGTAGAGAGAAGTGTGTGAAGAGAGTACTCATTGCAATCGAGCCAGCTTTTCAAAAGGAGTACGGAAAGCGATTTGCTGACGAGGTTGCTGGCGCTACAAACACAGAAGTGACAAATCTGCAAGTTAAAGGCGTCGTGGCAACAGTGAACAAGAGCATAACAGATCAAATGAACAAGGCTGTGCTTACACACAACATAAGCTATAGAGCCATGGCCAACTTGAGGAGAGACACCACCCTCAAGGAACCAACTAGCCCTCTCAAGTCAACATACCTGATTGACCACAATAGGTTTGTTTTCGACAGAGACAATATTAAGACACACCTTGAGAAGTCTTCTAAGGTGACTTTGACTAGACTTGCGCAACAGTATCCTGTGCATCAGAAGTGTGGTAAAGTTGCATTGAACGGTGCCCAAGTTCTGAAAGTATTTGGCCAAAGTTTAGGGCAGGTAGAAGCGAACAAAGCGAAGAGAAATAGAAGGTTTGTTCGGAAGCTTTGCATCAACGGGGTGAACACTAACCTCACAAAGATTCTGCCAATGATAGCAAAAATGAAGGAATGCACGAGAAACATGATTGCTACTGGGGAAATAGACCTTGGTGTGGAGATCGTGCCAATTCCGTTAAATTATCTCAGAATTGGCAGTGAAGGCACCCTAGAAAGGTCCAGGGTAGTCCTTCAAGGAAGAGCTTTTTCACTGGATAAGGTAATGCAGCGCACTCTTCTAGAGCAAGAAAACGATGGAATGTTAAGAGGGCAATATGCAGAAGATGTGTCTCTAGAAGAAGCCATCCATTCAATGAAAGAAAGAGGTGATTAATTAGATTAATTAGATTAATTAGATTTAGCACTAATTAAAATTAGTAATTTGATGTAAATTTAAATGTTTATCAAATGCTGCACAGAAAACATGTAAATAAACCACATTATAATCTAAATTTGTAGGTCTCACCGCTCAAGCAAACTCCATTCAGCAGCTAAATGAGCGGATAAGAACACGCTATTTCTCGGTCTGGCATGACCATTCAACCATTGCATCACCCAGCCATTTCCTTGTCCTGATCTCATTCAATTATGATCCTTTTACGCAGGAATATAAAGGGTATGATGGTCATACTATGTGTAAATAGTAATACATTTTGCTAGTTATTTTCAATTTTAAAGGTAAAAACAACGACTTTGAAGGATGCCATATGCATTGACAATTTTAAACCTCCAAAACTTTGTTTAAATTCTTGTAGAAAAGGTAATGTACAGAGCCAGGTGGAGAAACCACATATGTGCATGTTTGCTCGGTCACAGAGTTCCGTGAGAGACCAGGTCCTGTACACACCACATCGTTTAGAAGACCTGATTTCATCGGAATCCTCGTCCTCAACAACAAAACTTGGCCTACCGTACCATCGGTTCAAAGATTTGGCATTGGTAAGCTTAGTAACAGGCCTTTATAATTTTGCTTATGATAGGTTCAGCCACTGTGATTTAATTGCAGCCAATTATTTAATTATACCGAACAATATTTATTTATTTATATCTTCAACAAAACATATAATCAAATGATTCCACTACATGGATATTGAGCCTTCCCATTAGAAAATAGAGTTGCAGCTTTGGGAGTTTGAAAAGTTTGTAACTTTAACTAGTGTGATTTCAACTTGTTAGTAAGTTTAATGGGTTTAAAATGGGCATAATTTGGCCCACAAGACTTATGTTAATTAGCAATGACTTTTCTACCCTCTGGGCCTGCAGTAATCCCTGTCTTTAAAAATATAGTGTTAAACATTAAATCAAAAAATAACTGACAGTAAGAATATTTAAATGTTGAAATATGTTCTGCCCTGAGCTGGCAAAACACAATATCCGACCAATTTTTCAAAACGCATTTTTCGGGCGGGAAAAACACCATATATGCATTATTACTATCTAATTAGGCACCCAAAACACAGTCTCTGCTGATATTGTGTTTGGCTTGACCAATAGCATTGTCTTCTGGGGATAAGTGCAACAGCACAATACAATTACAGTGCTGACTTGAGGTTATTTAATACATCGTTGCAATTAAAAGTCATACTATTCATGCTAGTTGCATCCTTGGTAGCAAACAACGAACAAACAGTACACACTTGGCTCTTAAATTAAATCACAGTTGATTTTTTATATTTATCATTCCGCATCAATTACTATTATTATGGATGCTGACAGATCAAGGTCCTTGACTGATGTATAAAAATTGTAATAAAATTTCTTTTTGTCATCAGTATTTACTCCAATGTTAGTCTTGTTATTTTCTAAGTGTTTCATTTTTCTTCGTCTTTGTTGTCAAACCAATGGTGTGATATTCTTTTTCCAAAGACTATCTCGGAATCAACTCTCAGTGATAATAAATTGGTTGAATATTCCTATCGGAATTCGTTTAAATTCCTCTTGAATACAAAGGTGTTAAATGATGGGAACGTGTGATCAAAACATTTAATCTAGCTAGTCAATTTCACCATCAAATCATTAGATAAGCAGATTTAAATTCACTCACTGGAACCTGTTACCTAGAATTCACACATTGTCTCAACTTCATCTGTTTTCTGCAAGCATAATCCCCTAGATCACAGATCGTGAGACTGCTGAGCTCAAATTCAATGAGCTAATTAGGCAAACAAAACACAACATCTCCAGATATTGTGCTTTGGTTGCCTAGGCTCAGCATTAATAATATGCATGAATAGGCAGGCAAACAATTTATCTCAATTTACCAGTAAAATATAAATATTAGACAGAAATGGTGTTCACAGATGGAAAGAGCATGTCTGACTACCTGCTACTGCACTATTAATTTAATGTTGCAATCATCTGTACGAGATGGCTGACACTTGAAAGTTTTTGATCGATACTTGACAATTTCAAAATGTCAATAAGAAAATGAATATTTTTCAAGAACTGTTGGGTTTGTAGAGATTACTAATCCAACAACAAATATTTTTTTTCTTCTAAAATAATCTGACAAAGGGCTACATCATTCAAACCAACAAAATAGCTCCCACTTCAAAGTGTAACTAGATTAATCAATGACATTCCGGTTTCCGTGACAAAATCGCTGTGTGTGGAGAAGCCTTTACTCCCTCAAGCTTTTTGTCAAGTTTTTGAAAATCCGTATATAAAGAATACAACTTTTTAAAAATTAATTCTCAATAAATATTACTCAAATCAAATATTACGGAAAACTTGTAAGTAATCTTTGGGGTTTAGAAAAATATTTGAAAATTTGTTCAACATTCATTATTTCATGTACAGATTAGCTCTTTGGCAGATTTGGATACTTTAGCAAGTTTAACAGACAGTTTCTGGCATAAATCTAGTTATATGTATTGTATGGAAATGGGTGAGCAAGGCACATTGGCTGAACCTGACGTCCAGGTGTATTCGATCTCTACTGAACGAGTGCAGAGTAACATGAAGGTCAAATCCAAACAGGAGTCAAAACTCGAACCAAAACCTGAACCTGCTCCAAGAACCAAGCTCAAACCCAAGGTTAGCACCAAGCCAAAGCTGACACATTCAGATGACAACCCAATCTATGCAAACAGTAGAAGAATTGTTGTACAAGATCTGCACTGGGGAATTCAGGAAGAGAAAATGAAATCTCCAGATCATCCATTTACCGAAGAGTTTTATGTGAGCATTTTCCTTTGACTATCACTAAAGAGCTTGTGATTTCTAAACATTATTGAGAATATCCTAGTAGTACTAATAATCTTTGTGATTTCCAACCATTCTGTACAGTCTCCTAGTAGTAAGAACAATCTTTGTCATTCTTACAGGAGTTGAGTAACCCAAACTTTCCTCATGATGAAGGAAGGACAGCTGAGAGTGGAAAAAAATCTGTTCAAGAACATTGCAGCATGTGAGTAAATGTTTGATTCGAGGCTTTAAGGCATTCCAAAGATGAATGCATCAAGGGAATGAAAAATACTTGTGTCCAAAATAAACCCCCAATCAAAGCATTGAATAAACTGCAGTAGCCAAAATTAGTAGTCAGAAGTGTTTGCTTCGGAAGTATCTTTGACTTTTAACTAAATAACTTGGTATGGGACAATTAACTAACAGAGTATTTGTGGTACTAGGAATGTCTGATTGCATATAAGTTTGTCTATTGTAAACTTTTATAGTCAATGATACAAGAGTGAAACTAGAGGTAACAGACAGGTATACATGTGATTACATCAATGCTTCATATATAGAGGTAAGTGTCTTTAGGCACATTGGCAAACGAAAAAATTACAAACGTCTTTTTAATAGTTTCTTTCTGTCATTTCAAACACAAGTTTACATTTCACAAGCTTCTGTTTCAACAAAGATTCAGTCAAAGTTTTAAGCAAGGTTTGTGCTGAGACAAACATTGCACTTGCAGAACAAGACACTTGTACTGTATCTATAATAACATCATTTCTTGTAGGATTACGGTGGTCAGATAAAGTACATTGCTGCTCAAGGTAAGTTTGCTTGTGAAGTTTTGTTTGAACATAAACTTGAATTGCTTGAATCTTTTTTTGTCGGATCATGAGTCTATGGGTCTATGAGTGCCAATAATTAAATCAATTTTAAAAATTCGTTTACTTGAATATCTTGTGTGTATTTTTGTACCAAATTTAGCAACTCCACAACATACATGATTCAGTTTAAAAGTTTTATCATTTGGGTTGTCAAATATGTGGAAAATGGACAAATGTGTATATTCTCAGGTCCTACCCAAGCTACTCTAGTTGATATGTGGAGAATGGTGCATAAAATCAAGATTAGAGTTGTTGTCATGGTTACCAATCCAGAAGAGAATGGTAAGGTGAGTTTAAAGTGATCAACCTGGATGTCTTGTTACAGGTTGCATTTCCATATATCAGTTTATTCCAAAGATCGTCACAATCAAACTGCCGGCGAAATTTTTAAACAATAGTTTTTTGGTTTCCACATAAAAAAGTGCACTCCATACTTGCCTGAGACAGGTACAACACAGATTGGAGAATATTCTGTGACACTTGCAGAAGAGACAAAGTTTTGTAATTATGTCATCAGAAAGTTGAAGTACTCTGTTGGTGAGGTAAGAGCAGTTTCTTGAGCTTTAATTATTTTGCCTAGTCAACTTGTGTAAAAAAATTGAAAAAGGTTACTTTTGTGATCATCCATGTTATACAAGCAATGCTATATTGTTGTAGGAGAGAGGCACTGTGATGTGACCCATCTCCAGTACACTGAATGGTATGATCAGGGTGTTCTATCTACTGCAGTACTTTTAAGTTTTAGAGCCAGAGTGAAACAGGAAACAGGAGTCAGCCAAACTCTAATAGTTGTACACTGCAGGTAAGAGATGACATAATTAGAGGTTAGGACAAATGTGTATTTGTTAGTGGCGAGTAGGAAAACAGCGATGTCATTAAGTTATGTATCATAGGTTGTATATTGTACTTACATGTATGTCTGCAGTGCCGGTGTAGGAAGGACTGGTACATACATTGCTCTAGAGAATCTGATACAGGAGGCAAATGATAAACTTATGAAACAGAAATCTGTGGATGTCTTTGCATGCGTAAACAAGCTAAGAACACAGAGGATGCATATGGTTCAAGTTCCAGTATGAAGTTCTTAAAGATACTATACATGAATTTTTATTGACCGAGAAGTCTTGAGGAGTTTTTTCGGAGAGTTTACAGAGAGGCAAAATATTAACGACTATCCATAAATTGTCTCCGTTTTATTTAGATTTCATTTCCTTTTCTCAATTACTTTTTTCTGAAGGCGTTGCTTTATTTCAACAATTTTTAGCAGGTTTTTAAGACCAAACACAATTATTTTCATTGTCAATACTTAGTTTTGGCTCTCTGTGACTCTTAAGCCCTGGTCACACGAGACCGATAAACGAAACTATAACGAAACTATTTTAGAAAATCGCCGAGGTGCGACGATAATAGTTTTGTTGTACTGGTCACACGAGAACTATAATTAGTTCGTTACGCCTAGCGATCACCAGTTTCATCCAATGACAGAGGATTGTGTTTTGTGCGCGGGCCTACTCATACTTTACTGCGTGATGTAAAAGCATGGAAGAATTATTATTATTTTTGATGTTTGGAATAGATTATTTTCATAAATAGCTAAGTTTGACCAGCCAGTACTATTCCAATTGTTTGATTATATTTTATTATTATTATTATCTTTCATTTATTTAAAACTCATTATGAATATAATATAATAAATAATTATTTATTCAAAAAAAAAATGTGCTACTGCTATGGAAACCATGCGTTAGTTGTGAATGACCCTGACATTGTAGACCAGCCAATAACAGAACATAGAAAATAAACCTATTAATGAGCTTATTTGGTCGAATGGTCCAATCACATGCAAGCATCGCAACCGAAGATTTTCCCAAACCTAGCATTGCTTGATCACGACGAAACTGAATTATTCGCTCGGTTTGCTGAGCAACGAATTCGCTGGGCCTGAAAAAAATAGTTTCGTTATAGTTTCGTCAGAAATTCGGTCTCGTGTGACCACCAGGGCATTAAGAGTATAAATGCAACTTACAACTAATAAACTGTGCACCTTTTTTCCTGCGCAGGAGCAGTATGCATTCCTATATGATATTGTATCAGAAGCTTTGTCTTGTGGAGATACTTCGATTCACAGCTCAGAGTTTACTCAGACTCTTTACAACTGGAGGCAGGTATGTGAAAAAGGTCAAATATCCAGTACTTTTTTGCTGAAGAGTTTAAATTTTATAATCATACACAGGTAAATTATTCATTTCGGAGTATCTTGATACACTTGTGTCCTCACTGTGATGAGCTACACTAAGACATTTTCATTGTAACTAAAAACACATGTAGTTTTGTCTTAGTTGGACCTTTCACCACTCATGTATTGGTAAAACAACTAAATTAAGGAAATGTAATCAGCCGAAAATTATTTACCACTTAGAAGAAGTGAATGAGCTTTAGTGTTTTAATTAGAGCTTGCAGGTATATCTTAAGTCTTTATTACTGTTTGGGATACTTTTTAGAAAAAACATCAAAAGATTTTTAAGAAAAGAAAACTGTTATTGTTATATTATCATGTTAAAGAACTAATAACTTTCTACGAAGTTAGCAATGAAAATCCATATTTGGAAAAAAGTTCTCAAGTAATCAAAACATGACAAATGTCTGATTCGCTTCTCTCAACAAAAATTGCATCAAAACTCGATGTAGCTTTCATAAGTTTTAAGCTGCATCTCAAATAAAACCAAAACTATCCCCTGTAAGTTGTTTACAGTTTGTCAGTCACCCGTGCAGTTTGATTCACTCTATTACATGACCTATGTGTAAGGATATTCACACGCTGTATTGGTTTTTTTTTGAACAATTTTTTAGTCTCAGTTTTTCATCCCAGTTTTAAGCCGATTGACATCAATAACAAACATTGAAGAGCATTTGTAGTATCCATGTACAATTAATTACCTGCTCATGTTGAGAAATGGAATTCAACTGATTGACAAAACACTTTTTGGCCAGTAGATGGAAGGGACGCACTGCTATCTGAACAGTTTAGTAAGTTGTGCCTGACATCTGCTAACATCCAAGATGAAATGTATTGTATTGCTGCAAGTGAAGAGAACATCTCTAAAAATAGAGACATGGAAACTTTGCCTTGTAAGTACATTTAGTCAGCCAGGTATAACTGAAAAGAAAGTAAAGATATTTATGCAAGTTTTGTTACACATGCCCATTTGTTCTACTTTAGATAAAAAGAGTTTGAAATCGTAGTTCTTAGTAGTAGATATATGAGCCGACTGATTTATACATTCCAGGAAAGTGAGTTTATTGAATGCCAAACTTCTATAGTCAATGTTTGTAGTAAACAGAAGGCTAGTGTTAACAGACCCAGCAAGAGGACCTAATGGCTACATCAATGCTACTTACTGTGACGTATGTGTATCCACTGATATAGATATTTACACAATAAATGTATAACTTGATGCATTGCCTGGAATCACTTGGCTGTGATGATTCCAGAATGAAGAGTCAATGCACTGTCTAATGGTTACTTTGATTTTACTAAATTCATATAGCCCCTCCACATCAGTCAACTTTGTGTCTCTCTGAGTCCCTTTGGCCCATAATATATAAGTAGAATATATTATTACAGGGTTACCAACAGAAGAACGGGTTTATAGTAACACAGATACCACTGAGTTCTACTGTTGCTGAGTACTGGAGAATGATTGTGGAGCAAGAGTGTACATTTGTTGTCTACTTCAATGACTGTCTGGTGAGTGATACCCAGAGTACCAGAGTTCAAATAGTCAAATAGCAGTATTTTCATATCCAGGAAGCTGTAGGTCTGACTCTGTAATTTCCAGGATGAACAGCCACATGTACCAATTAGTGGACAAAGTATAAAAGTTGGACAGATACAAGTAACTGGTATATCAACAAATGCATGGGATGATAGAGCTGGGCATTTCAGTGTAGGAACTGAAGCTACAGAAACTGTTGTTGAGTGTAAAAGTGGTGTGGTGGTAAGAATTTGCTACAGTTGACCAGAATTTTATTTTTTTTTGCTTTTGCGTAATAACTATTATATTTCCCATATGATTGATTGATACAAAGCTTAATTTTGATGTTTAATATAGCAGGTGGTATTTAAAGGTATACCTGAAAGCTAAGAACATTGTCTGTACAAGTTTTTTATACCTCAGGTACACAGAGTGACTATCCTAGAGATAAAGATGAAAGGAACAACATTACCAACTAGTAAACAACTAGTTAGTCTGTGTCAGAGGATCGAGAGATATACTACTTCCTGTACGGATGTTGTCGTGGTTCAGTGCAGGTAAGATAAGTTTTTTACTTGGCATTCCTTTACTACTCTAAGGAAAAGACAAGCTGCGTGAAAAACTTCCCAGTACTGGTACAGATGTCCAGCTTAGCAAGCACACTAAAAGTAGCAGAAAAGAAGTCAGCCGTTATCTGAACAGCACTTTTAAAAGACAACTTTCCTAAAGTGTTTTAATTTTGGAACTCCTAGATAAACTTGACAGACTGATTTATTTTCTACTTCAGAAATTGTTGTTTTAGGCTTTCACATTTTTTTAGCACAATCAATTGGAAACAAACTGGAACAGCTTCTAAATTTGACTTACTTTGAAAAAAGACTTACTTTCATCTAAAAATATCATTAAATAGTGTTTCATGATAATTTCAGATAAAATGCTCTAATGACCAAAACAAAACCGCAACCGCAATTTCACTTATGATAGCCTCTGTAATAATCCTGTAAGTTATAGTCTACAAACATAAAACTAAGAAAGTTATTTTCTCTGTAGAGAAATTAAAAGCCATACAGATGCACAGTTAAACGAAAAAAAAATTGTTCAAATTCGACTCACGATTCAAAAGTTATGGAGCTAAATGCATTTTTTGAGGAGTTATCCTCTCGGTATCTGATTGAAAAGCTATTAATGAAATTACATGATGCAAAGTACTTTGGCAGCTTTCCAAGTAAGCACCTCATGGTTTGAATGATTATGAACGCATCCAGTTGTTTTTACACGACTAACTTTCCTTGTCAAGACGGAAACTGGTTTATTTTAGGAGTTACCCTCTCAACAAAATTTTCAAAGTTTTTAGGCAGTTACTATAGTGACAGAATATAACATTTAGATGAAAAAAGCTGCGCAATTTGATGATATATGTACATATAACCTAGGAGTCGTCCTCTCTGTAGAATGTTTAACATCAATAAACACAAACAACCCAGTTCTGCTCTTATATTACTACTGTTCATTCATTACTTATTGCGGAATGTTAGTCGATGTGACTGAATCGAAGTGTCTTCCAAAATCGGTTATGATCAACGTATGAACCAATAAAAACTGGTATTTCTTTGAGTTTTAATGGAAGAAAGTGTTGTAGTGTGAAATCACGATATGTTGCATTATTTGCTGTAAAACATGCACACATGATTTTGCTTAAAAAAAGTTTGAGTGACTTCCGGCAAGTGGTTCAGAAGTTAAAAAGCAATATAAGGGTTTTGTTCGGAGTTTTCTTCTCCGAGATGGCAGGCAACTCTCTAAATGGTCTGTAAAAGTACATGTGCACTTGGCGACATTCCAAGCAAGCTAGTTAATGCTAATGCCTCTATTCATTTGATTGGACTATGACTTTGGCGTCATTACCCAGCTCACTTCATAACGTTGTTGATCCAACTGCAGCTTGCTTAACCACGTCATGTCATGAGTTAATGTCGTAATAGGCCCTTGCTGTGAGAAAACATGCCATATCTACTTCTTAGTCTTATAAATGATATCCAGCTTATCAAGTGCCCTAAAAATAGCAAAATAGAAATCAGCTCTTGTCTAAACAGAACTTTTCAAAAGCAAATTTCCTAAATTGTTTTAATTTTGGATTTCCTAGATAAACTTCACAGACTGATTTACTTTCTACTTCATAAATGGTCAATTTAGGTTTTCACATTTTTAGCACAATTGATTGAAACCAAACTGGAGTAGTTTCTAAATTTAGCTTACTTTAAGAAAACATCCTTTGATCAAAATATATCATTAAATAGGATTTCAGGGAAATTTTTGATAAAATGCTCCAATGACCAGACTAAAACTGCAACGGCAATATCTCTCATGATGGCTTCTCTCCTAATCATCTAACGTATAGTATAAAGAACTTAAGACTAAAAAATTCTCTCACATCCAACAACCTGTCTGGCTCACAGACTTAGCAAGTGTCTAGAGTGTTCAACACAAACTAGGATAACACAATAGGCATCTGCATCTCTCATTGAGCTAGCTAACATCAAACTGAACATGTAAGCTTTGCACACTAACAAGTTAAAAAGTTGTAATAATTCAGCAACCTAATGCTGAACAATTTCCCTTCTTTGCATAGGTAAAATAAAAGCATACAACAATGCAGTTTCTGCTAGGTAGTGAAATTGCAAAGTTTTATAAAAAAATTTACATGAATTTTTGTAACCAGTTGATGTCACAGCAAGAACAGTTTGTGTACCATTCAATAAAACTTGGCATTTAAACATCAGCGAATGTCACCGAAGCTAATATTACTGGTTGCTTTGGTTGCTCATTTCCAATAAAGCTACTTCTGAGCCAAAGTGGCACTTTTTTTTCGAACAAGGCTCTCAAAGTTTTACCTTAGCAAATATCTGCCACGAAAAGCATTTTCTCTTTTTGATTAGTCATTGATCCATTAATGAAAATAACTAAAGACAGCAGAAGAATCATTTATGTAAACAAAAGTGATATCATTATTTTAAAAAAAAAAACATGCACAAGCTTATTATCTACAAGTGTTGTGTAACGTAGCGCTTCGTAGAAGTGGACAGTTGCTTTGACATGAGGAAGTTATGAAGAAGCATTGTCTTATATTTAGTAAAAAAAAAATGTGTCAGAAGCATTTTCGATTTTCAGTTGGAAATAAATTTGGTAATCGCAGATGAAATATCAAATATCAAAGTTGCTGCAGTTCTCTCCTTAGACCAACACAAAAATACGGACCATTAAAATTTTGGTTGTTTAAAGAGTACACATTCTCAAATTTTTATTTGTCAGCTGAAACAGTCGTTTAGTCTGACTTACAAATATGCTCTGCAAGAGGCAAAGATTACATACAGTTACCACTGCGTTGCTTTCTTGGTCCACTTTTTTATCTATTGTGTTCAGTGCTTTGGGGTAAAAAGTCAGGAGAGATTGGGCTTAGTAACAGCACGGAATAGGATTTAAGACAATGGACATGACAACACCCTCAATGGTATTTGGGACTAATTATATAAAACTGCTTATATGTTTGCTACAGAAATGGATGCAGGCTGAGTGGACTCTTTGTTATTGCTATGAATCTGTACATAAGAACAAGAATAGAACAAGAAGTAGATATTGTATTGGAGGTAAAGTTAGCTAGACTGAGTAGAACACAGTTCATCAACAAACTTGTAAGTTGAAGCTCACCCTCTGTGTCAGTGTTTGGTTTATCATTTTCATATAAATCCAATTAACTATTGTGAAAGTTGTGGATTCAACTTACTCCCCTTTTGAAAGTAAGACTTATCCATTTAAGTCAAAAAGTTGATGTAAATATTAGTCAACTTAGTAACATAAATTTCAGGAGGAGTTTGAGGCGCTGTATGACTTTGTGGAGTACTATCTCTCACAGTTCAATGAGTACTCCAACTTCACTGACATCAGAAAAACCCAGAATTAGGGTCCGCAGATGTGGTTTCTACATTCTCTATACTCCATATAAGCAGCACCTTTTGGTAGACTATTCGATAGCTGGTCTTTTCACCAGCTGGTTTGCAGAAACAGCTGAGTTTATTGTGCGCGTGTTTTGCGTATAATCTTTTTTTATTTTACATGTATCATATATATGTCTTGGTTTTGTATACAATATCCTACATATGTACTGCATAGTGTTTCAACCAAGTAGCGAAACTATCTGTTAATTCTGGAAAAGGAGTTAGTATAAAGGATTCCATTTGAAAAACGGGGAAAACAGCCATGTGCAAGTATAAGCAATTAGCTTTGGTACATAACATTATATATTTATTTCTGATCTGCTGAACGAACTGGTTCCAATTGCAAGTGTGATGTTAGTGAGTACTTTATTATTCAATAAAACAGAACAAAACCAGATGTGTGCTGTTTATACCAGACCTACTCTCTGTATATCCGTGATGAATCACAAGTCAAGGATCTTCTTTCAGACAATTATTATCCCTACTTACTTGCTTGTCACTTGTTTGCTCCTTTGGAGATAGTCTGCCGTGAATTTTTTAGCGGTAAATATTATTCAGTAGCTTATTGATACTGAATGTCAACCATTAGTATGATTATTATAGGACTATGGTAGAAAAGTTGAAGGACTCTTTTAAAAACAATAAGTAGAGACAACTCCTATCTTAATGAACTTTGTTTGATTTTTCATCAGATCTCCCTGTCAATGCCTGCATAGCTGCATTGCTAAACTTTCAGTGTGATTGTTTTTATAATCTGATACCAACATATGTTATTTGTGTAAATACTGACACAAAGAGCAGGAATGTTCTCATGAACTGTCACAAAAGAGAGCTAAATGCGTAATAACAATATCTGGTGCATGTGTTTAGTGTTCGTGTTTAGTAGAGGTGAAAGAGGAAGTTTAACTCATTGTAAGCCTCTAATGGCACTGCATAGGCCTAGCTTTATTCAACAGTGTAACCTATACAATGGCCACTGTTTTAAAACCCGAGTTCTAAAAAGCTATAAAAAGCTATGCAGTGGTAATAGTTGGTTAATAGTATATAAGAAAAAGCAGTTGTTGGAGGTTTAAGGATTTTACTTAATAATCACACTAAAAAACAAACAGAAACATTAGATGAATTAAAAGCATTTGTAACTTTATATTCTGAAGATGTTTCAAAATTAAGTACTTAAATTGATACTAGCTCTGTTAAGGTAACTTTAGATGTGCAATTCACAATTTAAAAAAAGGTTTAAATAGTTCTGTCAAATTAAAATTACATGTTATTAAAAGAAATGAGAAAAACCCGGAGTTTTGTCAAAAAGAAATTTTCATTTTGACACCTTTGACAGGTGACTTTTAAATTGTTTATTTATCTTTGTTTATTATTATCATTAGTCTTAAATATGCTCTATTTATACCATCAGTTTTATAATCTTATCACAAAACCTTTATCCAATTTTATATCATGTAAGTAGTAATATATGAGCAGATCTCCCTACCAAGTGTTTTTTTGTGGATTTGACTCCGGGGTGATGCAATGGGTTACGGCGTTGACTGCATTCGCCGAGTTGATATTGTATGTCATTTGAGGGGCATTTGAGTGGCATTTGAGTGGCATTTAAGTGGCATTTGAGTTTTGATTATTTTTTTACTTAATTTGAACTTATATGGCATCTAGATTTTAAATGTATGGCATCTAAATTTTGAATGTATGGCATTTAAGTTTTGATAATTTTACATAATTTGAACTCATATGACGACATTTTGATGAAGATGGAGTTGTAATTGCTACTGAAGTGTTTTTGTATATGATGTATCTACTAGCTATATTAAACAAGGATATTTTCCCTACTTATTATGTAATAAATGTGTATAATCATAAACAGATTTATTTTTAATCAATGTATTTATTCAATGCAGTTATATCTCCTCGTTCTCCTCTCCCTCTCTCCCTCTCCCTCTCCCTCTCCCTCTCCCTCTCCCTCTCCCTCTCCCTCTCCCTCTCCCTCTCCCTCTCCCTCTCCCTCTCCCTCTCTCTCTCTCTCAAGATGTCATATGAGTTCGAGTTATGTAACAAAATTATCAAAACTTAAATGCCATACATTCAAAATCTAGATGCCATATAAGTTCAAATTAAGTAAAAAAATAATCAAAACTCAAATGCCACTTAAATGCCACTCAAATGCCACTCAAATGCCCCTCAAATGACATACAATATTAACTCGGCGAATCCATTCAACGCCGTAACCCATTGCATCACCCCCGAAGTATAATCCACTAAAAAACACTTGGTATGGAGATCTGCTCATATATTACTACTCATGTACAATCAGCATACAGTTTTTAAATTACCAACTAGGTATGATTAAACTATTACTTATATCTCTGATTTACAATCTATGATAATATCAATATATTCATATTGTTACTGACTGATTTTATTTGTTTTTTACCTAGTGCAAACTTACATACTATATGTAGCATAGCTAAAACTGTTCGTGTGAGCTTTCGACTGCTTTTTTCTCTTTCCTAGTCTATCCAATAGACGGGTTAGGGAATTCCCGTTTTAGCACAGCTGAGTGTTTTCGGTGAATGCCTCTACACTGTGTTTGCTGGCTGTTTATTTATATTTCTTTGTCAAAGGGTTGGATCGCAAGGGTGGCTGCATTTCACCAGCAGTTGAATTCCCCTCTTTCCATTGTAGGGGCATAACCAGCGGGGTAAACACTGTTTTGCCTCTATCATCCACAGTTTTCGTTTGATCTGATTGAAATTTGTTGCTTCAGGCCTGTGGTCAAACACTCTCCACAGTCTGATTGGTTTCCCACACAGTTGTTGCCAATGTGGGAGTCTGTATGTGAACTTCCTCTGTCTCAAAAGGGCCTATCTCTTCTTCTGGAGTAAAAGGGGGCTCTCCTTCGGTTCTGCATTCGCCATTCTGATACTGTCTCTAAACAGTCGGCCACGCTTATCAGTGCGTGGAAACAGATGCCCGTTTATGAAGACCTTGGAGTCTGAAAATCGCAGAGCACATTTGTGTATGGTGAGGAGCTGCATGTTAATAATGGCGTCTCCGCTGAAGTCGGTCATCACAAAGTTTATGCTCGCCTCTAACCCACGCAGCTGCAAGTTGACTTGCACTGTACCATAGAAAGGGGTTGCAGACACATCAGTCGTCAGACCATGCGACTCGCTATGTTATAGCATATTCTTCACAGGCTGTAGCAGGTTGGTAGTACATTGGGGATTAATCAGTAAGGCAGCTGGCATACTGGTTAATCGTCCAGCTAGGAAGTAGCTGGCCTGGTAAGGTTGCTCAAGCTGTGCTGTGCTGCCTGTACTCTCGTTGGGAATTGTACACTCAACACTGGAGTTAAAGGACTAGAATAGGGTTGGGGTGTCTGGCTTGCCTGACTGCAATCAGCTGCCGGCTGCGATATTGCGGGCGTCTGCTGCTTCCCGTCTGTCTGGGGATTTCTGAGAACCTAACTGTATGTTGAGTTTGGAGAAGGGTACCTATAATTTGACCTGGCTGACCTCAGCCCTAATACCATGGCCTGAGTGCTGTGTCCATTATCAGTGTTCTAGCAGTCTCTCTAGCCTCCCTCAGCAACCGCATTTCTTTAGTTAGGGTTTTTAGAGAGTCCAGGATAGCTGTTACTGGATCCTGGTTGGTATGTGTTGGAGTGCTGTGTATTTTGTGCGCCATTTTTTTAGGGGATACACACGTGGAAACAAACTCCTAGCATCAGCTCTTATCCACTCCTCTCCATCTCCATCATCTTCTTCTTGTACCATACGCACATCAACTTGACGTTTTGCAAAAAGCATTTTAATCTGCAGATAGTTGTTGCCGGCCCGAACTGCATCAGCCAAGTCTATGAGCTGGATGGCCAAAAAATGTCGCTGCAGATAAGCATTCCCAATTGTGGTACATAGCGTGTCCAGCATCATCTTCTGCACAGGTCTTTGAGGAAAACCAGCATAAGCAATGCATACCAGATGCTCTACATCATTAGCGTGTTCCTGGAGTGCCGTTTGGTGGTGTTTGCGCAGGGTGGTGTGCTGGAACGTAACTTCCCTTGGCATAAGACCAAAATGTGCTCGTGGGGCAGCAAAGATATCATGCAGATGCGGATGTTTTCCACAGTCCAATGCTCTACCCATTAGTCCATCTCTCAACTGTAACATGGCCGTATTCTATGGCAACTCATTAATCTTCGCCACTTCTATGTATCTTGGTATGAAATATTTGACATCTCCCTCTCAGTCAAACTTAGGATCTTTGAAAGTAGTTGGTGCATTGATGTAGTTGGGTCTCATGATGGTTTCCAATGCGTCTGTCAATCCGTCTATTGCTGTGTTCTGTGGGTTGCCAACAGGTGCTCTACCACCACTGAGCTCTCTCTGGTTTGCCGTTCTTTGCTGTTGGAGGAGTAATACAACTCTAATTTGAGAAAAGATCAGTGCAACTGTATCCCAGGCCAGGATCAGTAGTTCCAGTGGCTATAGCAGTTCCAGTGCTAATATAGTGGATACTGTGACAGTATCAGACAACCTGTAGATGTAACAACCACTGCTGCAGGGCTGAGCAAGCTCTATGAGCCTGCAGACAGTGATGAAGGGACACTGTATAGGGATGAAGTGCCGGGGTCAATATTGCCGGCTGATCAACTCTCCAAGCTGAAGTAACTTTTAGCAACTGAGCCTTTATAGCGGATACACAACTCTCTCTCTCGCAATCAATTATGCTCAAGACGGAGTAAACTCGACAACGGAAAAGTCAGTGCTGCTGGTTCTCTACAGAACGTAAGGCAGGGCTATTAGCTGAGAAATGCTCTTAGTTGTAGGTAGCTAATGTCAATAGCTTACAATCTGCTTGCTGTGACGGGTCAATATTGGTATGCCTGTGTACAACAGGTCTTAAGTCTCAAATAATCAATCTCTCTCTCGTACATTACCGATATCACTGCAGCTGGGCAGAGTGAGTTCTACGAGCCTGTAAGAAATATGGCTAGCACCTGTACTGGACTGCTGCAAACAGAAAAAGCTTTTTTTTTGATACAGACAGTGTTTAGTTTTGGTATACAGTGCCGGGATTGTTACTGCAGGGCGAATTGCCTGCAATAAGCTTGCAGAGAAATCCGGTTGTATACTGTCTCTGCAATCTCCTCAGATCTACACCCGATAGATAAATTATCAATGGTAGCTGGCCTGTAGTGCATTTGCAGGGCCAGATTGTAGCATGACAAGCACAGCATGGGAAGGTACCATTTACCCCACCTCTGCCATTAATTTAATGGTTTTCGATTTGGTTTTCACAAAATTCCACTAATCTCAAGTATTCTGCCTCTCGCCAGAGGGGACACTGCGCCGGTATGACAGTGACAGCTATTATCAGTTACTGCCAGATCAGTTGGTAAGCACAGAGCCCACGGTTTAGACAAACTACACACTGTCCTGTTTGAATGGTTGCTCTTTTCATCAATACCAAAGTTTTAGGGGGGCCTTCCACTAGGGTGATTGGCAAAACATGAATGATTGAATGCAATGAGGTACAGAAGTTTCAGCCATCATATAGGCAGGATGTCAGGAAGGGATTTGCATATTAGATATAACAATAAATGTGCAGGAAGTAATTAGACCAATATAAATAAATATACAAATAACCCACAAGTCATGTGATAGAATGCGATTAAATGTAAATGGCGCCAGGTGGCTAATCCATTGTCTAATCTTAGGCCTCACCTGGTTCTGAGGTTATTCCTAGCTTGTGGTCGTTACATCTCTCACTGCAAGGAAGGGTACTTCCGGTTCCAGGGTTAGAGTGAGCTCATCAGTTGTTTTGGAGATACTCGGCTGGTCAGGGATCAAGACTAGCCCTGCAACTGTGCTACCAGCACAGCAAGTCATTCAAGTGGCACAGCACTTTTACAAAAGCTTGGGGTGGAATTCTAGTGCACTGATTGTTGGTGTTTACTAGCAAACGGGCAGTTTACCACTGACATGTACCAAAGTGTACCACAATATTAGATGAATTGTTGTAAAACTAGGGCCTTAGCTGGAATTGTGCAAAATGTTTGTTACATACGTCACAGCTCTCTGATTGGACTACCCTGCTGAACATCGGCCATGTTTTTTGAAGGCACATTTTAGCAGACTCAGACCATCTTAAGCAAAATACCCAAAGAAAAATTGATTGCCAGAAATACATAAAACTGCTGGTAACTCAATTACCGCCAATATAGGAGACAGCTAAAACTACAGGATGTCGCTAAAAATCTTTTCTTCAAGCGATTTTCCTCAGAATTTCCTAAAACGAAGGAAAACATAATTATTTAACTTTTGAAATACAATTTTGATGTTGTTGGTTTATGGAACACATTTCCCAATACACATTATGTCAAGAAATGTTTCCAAATGTTCATTTACTTTCGTTGTATACGAGCTGTTTAAAGATCATACAGAAAATTTTCTGATGGGATATTTGTAGAGTGTTCAACCTAAAAATATTGTCTTTTTACATACAATAAAAAACAACTCGTCAAGTATCATAGATATAAAGAATATAATTTTTTCAAAGAAGTAAATCATTCAAATAGCAGATTTCTCAGTTATATATGATTTGAATACTTTTTGAGATAATTATCAACATTCCAGCAGAAGCTTAAATGCACGATGCCCAAAGTTGAGTACCTAAACAGAATAACATGTTATGTTATGACTTTTGGTGGGTATCCAATAATTGGCATTGTGGTCCAAAGATAAGTAACTTTACTTGTTTTTGTTAAAACATGCTGTGAAACCTAACATCAGTAGTAATATATGAGCAGATCTCCCTACCAAGTGTTTTTTTTGTGGATTGGACCTTGGAGTTGAGACAATGGGTTACGGCGTTGGATGAATTCGCCGAGTTTATATTGTATTTTACTTGAGGGGTACTTGAGTGGCATTTGAGTGGCATTTGAGTGGCATTTGAGTTTTGATTAGTTTTTTACTTAATTTGAACTTATATGGCATATAGATTTTGAATGTATGCCATTCAAGTTTTGATAACTTTTTTACATAACTCGAACTCATATGGTATCTTGAGAGAGAGGGGAGAGGAGAGAGGAGAGAGGAGAGATGGGAGATGAGAGAGGAGAGAGATTTTTTAGTTTTCTATACATTCATGTATATATGGTTAGTTATGTACATATTTATGGCTATATTTATATCTACATAGAGAGAGGAGATATATCTACATTGAACAAATATATTGATCAAAAATGAAAATTATATGATTATATACCTGATTACATAATAAGTAGGGAGTAACTGTATACATAATTATAACTCATAGGGTATCTAGATTTTGAATGTAAGGCATTTAAGGTTTGATAATTTTCTGTAATTCCGACTCATATGATATCTTGAGAGAGAGGAGATATATCTACATTGAATAAATACAGTGATTAAAAATGAAAGAATATGTGAATATATACATTTATTATGTAATAAGTAGGGAAAATCTCATATAATATAGCTAGAGTCAGTAAATACTAAGTAATAACAATTAATACATAGTCTTTTTTCATTTCATTCAATTTTCATAAATTTTTTGCAAAAAGAAATCATTCTCTAAATGGTTAAATTTCATCTAATTGTACAAATTTACAAAAAAGGAGAATGTGATAAAATAGATATCATAATAGAGTGTAATAAGTTGAATATATAGAGTTAAAGTCTATAAAAACTTTTTAATTTGTAAAGTATTTGATGACTTTACAAGAAATATCATCACATTCAGGTTCAATGATGATGAGAAGATTTTCTTCAAGCTTAAGTTTACTATTTTCCGATATAGACAGAGAAAGTTTTGAAAAACCCTCCAAATCATTATAAATAAAAACTCTATAAATCGACGGTGTTGAATTTGTAATTGATACTGAATTGTTTTCGCATATGATGTATCTATCACACACACAATCAGAATTGTATATAGTAGAGTTTGTAGGACTTGGTTGTTCCAAAATTAAATCGACTAAACCCAGAGCTTGTGGAAGAGATGGAATTGACGGTGATAAAGCCGGAACTACTGGCTTGTTTGTAGTGGTTGTCGTCGAGGTTGTTGTCGTCGTTGTCTGTGGAGTTGTGGTGATTGTTGTCGTTGTATGTGGAGTTGCAGTGGTTGTTGTTGGAGTTGTTCTTCGAGTCGTAGTTAGTAATCCTTCATCGTATAAACGAATGTAATTTAAAGCTTCGTCGGTTTTGCAAACAAAGTAGTGTTGAGGCCACATATCATAAGTGTCACAGCTTCTACGTAGGTGAGTAGGTTCCATGAAACATGTGAGTCTACGCATACGATATTTTAAGTTTTTTCTTAAAATACGAGTTACTGAATCAACCGCTTCCATATTAAGAATTCCCCGAAAACATCCAGACGCTCTATGAGATAAAGTGAATGGTGTAAACTCTGTTACAAGACAATAACCGCTTAGGATTGGGAATAATAGGAGATAGATGCAATATCTCATTTTTTTTTTTATTCAGAGAGAGAGACTTTTAACCTAGTTTATGCTTTCATCATCTAGAGTTAACTGTCTTGCATTTCGGTGGTCTTTGGTTAATATGCTTCAACTAAAGCTCTATATTTATAACCTTGGGATTGCATTTGTCTTTGGTATCTCCTTGACATGTGATACTGATGATAATCTTGTTTTGAACAGACTTCAAACTTTCAAAACTGGAAAATGACAAATTTACACCTTCAATACCATTGATGTTAGTGATGATAGTAGCTATTTTCGACTCCCTGTTGGTCAAACGATTGCATTCCACACATGCAAAGTTGGTTGTCTCAAACTCTTCTGTTGGCGGACAAATCAAACGTGAGGTGTTGTATTCAAATACACATAATTCATCATTCCAAAATAGTTTTGTATTTTGAGTAAGACCTTCCGTATTATTTTTAACCCCTATTGCGCATTCCTCCTGATTCAGAGTGTATTTTGTTGGTGTATCACAAGACACAGAATCTGTAGAAGTTATTTCCTTGCAGATCCAAGAAGCGCTTGGAGGGATGAAAAAACCACAATATAATAAGTCGGGAGGGTAGAGTCGCACACAGTTTTTTCCATTTTCATCTTTATATCGTATAGTCCTTTTGAAAGGTGAAAAAAACAAGACATCATTTTTATCCATAGCTCCGGCTATACATTCATCAATTTCGTTGGTATAGAATACTCCACTAACATTGGGAAATGTTAGTGCCAGTAGCAAGATAAATACGCAGCTCATTTTTTTAAATGTTTTCGCTTTCAGTGTTGAAAGTTGAATACTTTCTTTCTTGATGTTTTTTTCTATTTATATGTAAGAGGCTAGCGGCTTGTTCAGCTCTCTCAACCGATTTTGAAGATGTGAAACAATCTCATCAAAGTGGTTACCAAAATGTAAGTATGGTTCCAATCGAGATTGAGACAAAAGAACATGTGTTTCTGTCCAGCGAAATGAAGTCAAACCTCTTAAAATCGAAATATCTATCAAATCACCCAGTTCAGCATCTTTCAAACATTGCTTTATATCAACCAGTTCGATCGCTCTTTTGAGATCTTCAAAATCTATCAACTTGTCTTGCGGACAGCATACTTTTGGATCAAAGCTCCTAGAACAGTTTAAGCATTCGAGAGGATTTGCTCTTGAAATACAATTACAGCTCAAAAGCATGCTTTGTATTGATTTACGAACTAGATTGAATCCTAACACAAAATAAAATACTTCTTCGGTGATGAGTTGAACAAAAAGAGGATTCGAACGCTCTAAAGGAATGTGTTCAAAATGAGTCCTTATGAACTTAGGAACAAAATCAGCCAATGTGCCAATTGACTTGAATCCTTGAGTTTTTCCACTCATGTTTCTGCTGTAGTTCAGAGATAAATGAAGCAACTTTTTTTGTAGCAGTTCTTTTATGAGTCTTCAGATATATTTGTTGAATCAATAGTTATTATCGGATTGACTGAGTCTTCTTTTTCATCAAGAGTGTAAGCGTATGGATATCCTTCTGCTATCGCAAGTAATTTATCCTTTAGTCGTTGATAAGCCAGTTTGCTCTGACTAGTAGGTAATAGGTAGGGATTTAATCGTGCTCTCAAATTTGTTAACAAAAAGGGAGACTTCAAATCATCAGTGGAAAGATCCAAAAAAGCATTAATCCATTCATCATGCACCAAAAAACCCATTTTAGCATTTTTCAAAACTTGTCTTCTATCAATCCAGTCGATAGCATCACCCAATTCTTTTTTGGTAGGTGTAGCGCCTTCAACCATTTCAGCATATCTTTTACAAGTGATACATTTGTCATCAACGTGTGAACAGTAACAGTTTAGTAGCGATAGATTGGTTGCTTGCTTGTAAAAACTTCCTCCTAGTACACAGTATACACATTCCTCCGTAAAATAAATCCTCAACATTTCATCAGAAACCTCAGCCAAAAAAGTCTTAGGACCTATAGCATCGGAAGCTTCTTGGTGAGCAAAGTCTTCAACACGTAGCATATTTGTTGTTATTCCGTTAAATTACAAAACGCGAATGATACGTTTTCAAATTGAAACATCTATTTAATCATTCATTACTTTTTCTTTTTTTTGAGGTTAATTGTTATGCTAGCTCATGTAGATCTTCATAAATGCTTTAATTTCAACCTGACAACCATCGATTGGGCAAGGTTTTACTTCTGATGAGCATTCAGTAAGCGCTTTTTCCTTACACTCACTACAGTAAATGAGATGACCACACGGAAGAGAGATATGATTTGCAATTACTTTTTTTTCATGCGTCTCAGACACACATTGAGCGAGTTTGCTTTGCTTAGTCTGATCTTTATCTTTTTTTAACGAATCAATTGATTTAGCATCATTTTTTAACAGCGGATCTTTATCTTTTTTTAACGAATCAATTGATTTAGCATCATTTTTTAACAGTGTTGACGAATTCTCAACAGTTGTAAAATCATTTTCAAAAATATGTAAGGCTTCAATCATAAAACCTATTCGCTCAAAAGGTTTTCCATTTAACACTAAAACTTGTTCGATATCGTTTTGACTGTATCCTAGTTTTTTGCAAATAAGTTTCATTTCTTCGGTGTCATTGTTGCGCGTTATTTGTTTTAATTTTTCTCGATATTTTTCAACCCGTCGCTTACACCTTTTGCCTTTTTCCGTTCGCATGTAAACATCCTCAACATACTCTTCACCTTTACTCCCGAGTAAAAAATAACAGTCTGGGAACCATCGACAGTGTTCCTCCCATGGTAGATCACTCTCTTTCCATTCTTTAAGTTCACCTGAGCAAAAGAAGCATTTCACACTATCCCCGAACTTAGTATAGTAGAAACCTGCATTGGAAAGGAGTTTCATGGAGACTTTACCCTTCCATTGTTTGAAACTGTCTTCTCTAGATGTTTCAGTAGCAAAACGTGGTGTATCAGCACGATCAATTGATATACCTAGAGGTAATACTTCTGCAGTTAAATCTCCTCTTCTGATCTTTTGTTCTTCCATCGTATAACTTTTGACAATTGAGATGTTTTTCATTTCATCTGCAAGTAGTTTCCTAGGTCTATACAGACGATTGTGAGTGTTAAATCCTCTAACAAATCGACAAAACGGAAAACTTTTAGCGTGTTCTTTCATCGGATGTTCATCTTCATCCTTCCAGTTTAGTAATACCCCTTGGCAAAAAACACATCGAACAGCGTTGTCTTTTTCAAGGTTATAGAAACCAGCTGCAGCCATGTTTTCACCACAATGTTTACCTACTCGTCTCCAATTTGTAAGAAATGATTTTCTTCGATAACTTTCATCAAGCATTAAAGCCTCTCTTTCATAAAAAGAGAGTTCATTGTAAATGAACTTGAAAAAGTCCGATGGGGAAAGTTGCGCAATAGTTTTTTGTAATTTTAATGACAAAAGACTACAGTGATTATCCGGATAAGTTGCGACGACATAAGTTATTGCAGTGGTATCAGGAAAAGTTCGTTGTAAAAACAACGATGAAGTAACGAGTAAACTATCATCTATCCATTCAGCGCAGTCTTTAGTATTTTCAAAACAATTTCGAGTTTTTTGCATTTCTCTTTTTTCATTATAAATAGTGTTTGCTACATATCTGTTGTTTGTTACTCGACACATTATTTATATATAATATAAGTAGTAGCTTCAGTTATTACTCAAGTTGAAGTTTTGTTGGAAAGTTCTTTTCCTTTGATCTAGTTCGTTGTTATTCTAAAAAAAATGATAATGCTTTATAGCAAAAAAATAAAAAAAGACTAAGGTTTCAATTTTTTTTCAATATACTTGAATTGATTACTATTATAATAGAACGTAAATACTTACATCAGAAATGAAGACTTGTCTTTTCTTTTGAATTAAAATGAATGATATTCCTAGTAGTTTGAACTTGAGAGCTGTTTTCTATAAAATTCGGATGAAGAAGGAGTACATTTTTCATTTTGAAGTCCTGAAATAATAAGAATAAACATAATTAAAACTTACATACAACATTTTTTTTGATATCTTAAATAGTGAATAATCTTGTTTTTTATTCAGAAAATGTCTTCACGCTTAAATCAATTACAATTAAAACAAAATATAAATACTTACATCACAAATGAAGACTTGTTTTTCTTTAATGAATTATATACATAGTTGTTTGAACTTCAGCTGTTTCCTATGTAACTCAAATGATGAAGAAGGAGGGTTGTAGTAGATGATGATGTAGTAGATCTTCTTCCTTCAGTTAGTTTGAACTTGAGAGCTGCTTTCTATAAAATTCGGATGAAGAAGGAGTACTTTTTTCATTTTGAAGCCCCTGAAATAATAAGAATAACCATAATTAAAACTTACATACATCATTTTTTGATATCTTAAATAGTGAATAATCTTGTTTTTTGTTCAGAAAATGTCTTCACGCTTAAATTGATTACAATTAAAACGAAATATAAATACTTACATCATAAATGAAGACTTGTTGTTCTTTGAATTAGATGAATTATATACATAGTTGTTTGAACTTCAGCTGTTTCCTATGTAACTCAAATGATGAAGAAGGAGGGTTGTAGTAGATGATGATGTAGTAGATCTTCTTCCTTCAGTTACTAACGATGAAGTGAATGCTTTCTGTATGAAAACAGTGCTTCTTATATAGCTTAAGTTGCACTGCTATGAATCAGCATTATTTTCACATGAATGGAAACCGTTGCTTTCGCGGGAATAACAAAATTATTTTCACGCGAATACAAACCAATGCTTTCGCGGGAATATATACTTTATTTTCACGCGAATGGAAACCGTTGCTTTCGCGGGAATAAATATTTTATTTTCACGCGAATACAAACCAATGTTTTCGCGGGAATAGATAATTTATTTTCACGCGAATGGAAAGCGTTGCTTTCGCGGGAATAAAAATTTTATTTTCACGCGAATACAAAGCAATGCTTTCGCGGGAATCAATATTTTATTTCCACACGAATGGAAACCGATGCTTTCGCGGGAATAAATATTTTATTTTCACGCGAATACAAACCAATGCTTTCGCGGGAATAAATAATTTATTTTCACGCGAATAGAAACCGTTGCTTTCGCGGGAATAAAATTTTTATTTTCACGCGAATACAAAGCAATGCTTTCGCGGGAATAAATATTTTATTTTCACGCGAATACCAACCATTGTTTTCGCGGGAATAAATAATTTATTTTCGCACGGATGGAAACCCTTGCTTTCGCGGGAATAGAAATTTTATTTTCCCGCGAATACAAACCAAAGCTTTCGCGGGAATCAAAACTTTATTTTCACGCGAATGGAAACCGTTGCTTTCGCGGGAATCAATACTTTATTTTCACGCGAATGGAAACCGTTGCTTTCGCGGGAATAAATATTTTATTTTCACGCGAATACAAACCAATGTTTTCGCGGGAATAAATAATTTATTTTCACACGGATGGAAACCGTTGCTTTCGCGGGAATAAAAATTTTATTTTCCCGCGAATACAAACCAAAGTTTTCGCGGGAATCAATACTTCATTTTCACGCGAATGGAAACCGTTGCTTTCGCGGGAATAAATATTTTATTTTCACGCGAATACAAACCAATGTTTTCGCGGGAATAAATAATTTATTTTCACACGGATGGAAACCGTTGCTTTCGCGGGAATAAAAATTTTATTTTCCCGCGAATACAAACCAAAGCTTTCGCGGGAATCAATACTTCATTTTCACGCGAATGGAAACCGTTGCTTTCGCGGGAATAAATATTTTATTTTCACGCGAATACAAACCAATGTTTTCGCGGGAATAAATAGTTTATTTTCACGCGAATGGAAACCATTGCTTTCGCGGGAATAAATATTTTATTTTCACGCGAATACAAACCAATGTTTTCGCGGGAATAAATAGTTTATTTTCACGCGAATAGAAACCATTGCTTTCGCGGGAGTAAAAAAATAATTTTCACGCGAATAAAAACCAAAGCTTTCGCGGGAATATCGCGTGAAAAAACTGCTGAGTCATAGATATGATATAGAGGTTTCATAGGGTTAATTAGTACAGCTTTAGCTATTTAAGAACCAGTGTTTTCACACAGAAAGCATCCAGTTCTACAATAGCTAGCAAGGAAGCAACATCTACACACCAACTACTACATTTACTTGAAACTCAATAAGGTGAGAATTACTAAATAATTCTTTAACATATACTGATAAAAAACTTCAACTAGTTTTGCTATAATACTTCAGAAAGTTAATTTTATGTTTTAATATTTTGTTCTTATTAATAAAAGATCAAATAGTTTCACCATACCGCATCAGAAAAATTATTATGGTTTTGATTATGTGTTTATTTTATAAATATCTAGTTAGTTTATTCTTTTCAAAATATTTTTCAAATTCCAGCCATTTGTTACATATTTTTTACTCTCTTTTCAGTTCCAACTTCCGACTGAACGCTCTGAATATGAATGAAGACCGTAATACCTCATTTCTCTCAACATTCGAGCCATACTCTGATGATAAAGAAAATATCCCTCCTGATTCACATCTAATAAGAAGGAAACTGAACACAATTCGACCAAAGCCATGGGATTCGGATAGAAATAAAACGATTGACTATACTTGGACTTTGAAAGCGCCATCTCCTTCTCATCTTTCCTGCTTGTCAAAAAATGCTGCTAGTTTGCTCAATTCTTGCGATACCAATGACAGAGTAATGATTGGAAGGTTTCAACCACTTCACTTAAATCAAACGCCGTCACTTCTCGAGATAGTCTCCATCGAACAACCAACTGAGGATGTATATAAAAACTTATGCATTATCCGCTACAATATTGAAACATTTGGCAACAGACGACAAGTGAGGTCTATGGTGAGAAATGAGGATTACAACAAATTAGCTCCAACACAACCAGATGTTCCAAAACTGGTGGTTTTTATGGGATTCGATTCAGACAAGCATCCAATCTTTCACCCTATCAACTTCCCATCCAATATTTCCCTTGAGGAAGCTAAACAGCTAAGTAGATTAATAAAAAAAAAAACACCTACTCAGTTGATCAGTATGGTTCGTATCGCAATGCTCTCGCAATTTGCTGTTGGAAGTGTAATCAGTTTTGAATCTCCTCAAATATCAACTCAGTTAACATTACCTAATGGAGATGTGGTGATGAATGCGCTACTGGTAAACTACAGATGTTTGCAATATGATGGTTTGATGATGGGAGTTCTATATATACCTGAAAAACACGCTAGCAACATCAAACAAATTGGAACAGGAGTCATACTTGTAAGAAATCGTGAAGTTAGTAGATTTGGTTATCATCGACATGATATAATCACATTCACAGCATTACAAGCAATAGAAACGGCTCAAAACCTATCCAACAAACTTGATGATTCCAACCAGATGAAGTACTTTACTACAGATGAGGTTGTTGAGAACAAGGTCTTAGTGCTTTCAATGGGAGTGGGAAACACATCTTCTACATCTTTGAGAGAACCAGCGCCCCCTGGTGAAAACTATATTCAAAAAGAGCATGTCAGACAAGACAACACAGTGAGTATTTTTTATTCAATGTAAACTAACTGATATAAGTAATACTTCCAATTAGATAATATTTATTTATAAAGCAATTATTTTTTGTTTTGCTTTAGATAGAAGAGAGAGAATCAAAAACGCTTGATGAAAATTATGCTCAAGAAAAAACAAACTGAACAATATAACTTGGTGAGTTACTTCCCTTTACTATATAATGTTAACTAACCAATGTAAAAAGAACTATAATTCAAATTTATGTAATTATTTTACATTTTTGTTTAATCATCCTATACTAATACATAACTTTTGATTTTAGTTCATTATGGAATCAAAAGTACATAGAACAGAAGTCTTCCTTCCTAGTTATAACATCAGTACAACAATGACAACATTGTAAAGAAAAAGACTATCAACCATTGATTGTCATTACAAGTTGTAGTGCTTTGAATTACTTAGTATTTACTAACTCTAGCTATATTATACAAGAATATTTTGCTACTTATTATGTAATAAATGTATATAATCATATATTGATTCAATGTAGTCTCCTCATTCTTCTCTTCTCTCTCAAAATATCATATGAGTTCGAGTTATGTAAAAAAATTATCAAAACTTGAATGTCATGCATTCAAAATGTATATGCCATAAGTTCAAATTAAGTAAAAAAATAATCAAAACTCAAATGCCACTCAAGTACCCCTCATTATGTAATCAGGTATATAAACATATAATTTTCATTTTTGATCAATATATTTGTTCAATGTAGATATATCTCCTCTCTCTATGTAGATATAAATATAGTCATAAATATGTACATAACTAACCATATATACATGAATGTATAGAAAACTAAAAAATCTCTCTCCTCTCTCTCCTCTCTCATCTCCCATCTCTCCTCTCTCCTCTCTCCTCTCCCCTCTCTCTCAAGATACCATATGAGTTCGAGTTATGTAAAAAAGTTATCAAAACTTGAATGCCATACATTCAAAATCTATATGCCATATAAGTTCAAATTAAGTAAAAAACTAATCAAAACTCAAATGCCACTTAAATGCCACTCAAATGCCACTCAAGTACCCCTCAAGTAAAATACAATATAAACTCGGCGAATTCATCCAACGCCGTAACCCATTGTCTCAACTCCAAGGTCAGATCCACAAAAAAACACTTGGTAGGGAGATCTGCTCATATATTACTACTAACATCCATGCTACTTTTTGATTTGGTTGTTATATTCAAATTATTGGCATCAACTAATTACTTTGGCACTCGTGTTAAAACTTTTTACAGAAAATGCACAAAACTAGTTGCTTCTGTGTATAAAATAAAACCATTTGCCTTCCCAACAACTGAAACCTTAAACTTAAGCCTTAAGCAAGCGTTCTTGAAATTTATAGAGGGGCAGAGAGGGGAGAGGGAGGTGGAAGGGATGGGCGGGGTAAAAGGAAGATAGAGGGGGAGAGGGGAGAGAGAGGAGGAGAGGGGAGAGAGAAGAGAAAAGGCAAGAGAGTAGAGGGGTGAGAGAAGGGGAGAGGGGAGAGGGGGGGAGAGGAGAAGAAGAGAGAGAGAGGGGGAGAGAGAGGGGGAGAGTGATAGGGGATATTGTGCAAGTAACAGATAATGAGATTGAAACCAAAAAAAGATGGGATAGAGCTATGTTACAGGAGCTATCAGCCCATTAAGTGATGATGTCTGTGCCTAAACAAATTATCAACAATTTTCACATTTTTCATTGACAGATTTTGACAAATGAAATATCCTCTCTCAATAACTCACAGATAAGCTATTTTCACCTTTATAATCACACATTTATGCTCAGTGTTTTTAATTTTCTGGTCACAGGTGTTAGAGTGTTTCAAAGGCTCTTTACAGGAGAGAGTATAACAAATTGTTTTCTGTTTGGAATATTTTTTGTTTTAAGTATCTTGGGCAGTCTGAACTTAAATAGTCTCGATGTTTAGCGCAAAATAGTTCTTTTCCAATTACACTCAGAAATTCTTGTGGCAAACTTTAAGTGTTTACCTATATAATAGCTAGCAAAGATAATAGTTTTCCTAAGAATGAATAGTTCTAGATAATGGAAGTCTTCTAAAACAAAAAGTTCATTACTTATTTAGTGAGTTTGTAGTAAAACTATTTAACTATCATTATGGTTGATGTCCATGAACAGCTTCTGAATCTTTTGTCACATTAGTCAAAGTTTTTTTAATTAAAGAATTAATTAGTTTTATCTCTAAAAACAGTTTCTAAAGATTGATAACATCTGCTTGGACGATTGGCAAAAGCATTCTTAGGTGTATTCTTTGGTGTTTGTGCTTGTTTTTCTAACCAGCAACCACTTATTCTATATGTTTACATTTCTCACTGCGGAATAAGTTCTTCGTTTTGAACAGTGCCTTGTTCCATGTAATTTAAACTGACTGTGATGGTCAGTCAGTGTACAGTACCTAAAAATGGAGTTACCTTCTCTTGTCCCTATGAAAAGTGTGCCTCATACGCAGAAGGTTTGGATCTTAAAATTCGAACCAAAGTTCTCACTATTGATTAACACCTGTTCATTAAAATTCATAATATGTTCCCTCAGTAGGTTTTTCTGGTATTGTAGTGACTTTTAACATCTCACTACCGAGACAACTGCATCAACTCCACTGACTTTGACAACTACATTGGGGTCAGCACACCAGACTAACCACACAGAGGTTGCATGAATAAATAGTTTTTTATAATGATTCTATTTAGCAATATAACATGTTGATACCCAAAAAATACACTAGACTTCTGACTTCCCAATGGCCAGCAATTCCTTTTATAGAAGAAAACCAGGATCTCTCACCCCCTTATTCGGGTGAGCAAATCAGAAATAACAATACAGTTATATAACAAATCATCATACACAATAAAGTAACATGAACAAAGCAATTCAACTAAAAATGTGTGCACATGGTAAGACAGCTCTGTCAGTGCTTTCCAGCTCTTTATAAGCAATAGAACCTTTCCACTCATTTGGTAGGCAGGCTTCCTAGTCTCTGATCTTTGCTATCTGTAAGGCTCCAGTCTCCATATGGGGTAGGTTTTTGGACTCCTTGGGCCTGAAGCTTTCCTCCGCCGCCATTTTTCTTTACTGACCCGAGGTAACCCGGGGTAGGTCCTCTATACTTACATATACAGCATACAGGGTGGAGAGAGGCCCGGGGTAGCTTGTATCCAAATTACAGGAAACCTGGTGCAATACTGGTAGAGGAGAAGGCTCTTGGGTCATTCCACACCCTCTCTACGAACAGGGCAATGAGTGTAGGGGGTTGTGGGAGTGGGGGAGAGGGGCCCTGAGTTGGCTAAGTATTATATAAATCTCCCACATACTCCGCTTTATTAGTGACGTAGTCTCTAAATAACAAAGAATTAATTGGTGTACCGCATCAAGGATAGTATGTTTTTATTTAAAATATGGATAACAGGTAAGTCATACCCAACAAACTGTTACCTAGATGTCAGCAGAGAGGTTTCCCTTGACTCCGGTAGCCAACTGGCGGAGTGAGGCGGTTTGTGTTGGCAAGTTCTTTTCTCCTGCAACAGGGGCAACAATATCAAGACAGAGTCTCTTGGCAGGGGGTAAGGGGGAAGTGGTTTGAGGGGTATATCTGGTCGGGGTATCTGGGGTAGCAGGGGATGTACTGTTACTTGACTGATCTGGGTGGAGAGGCTTTTTTCGGTCTTTTCTTAGGTTCTGTATTGGGTACTAACTCTTCGACCATGGGGTTAAGATGGGGTGTGATCTTTTTCAGGGTAACTCTTTATCCCGGGCCGGGTTGGATCTGTGGTGACTTTTTAGGGGTGGCAGATGTTTGTGGGGGGGATTCATACACTGGCTATAGCTAATTTTAGTGGTTTCAGGATAGACGGTTAGCGTAGGGACAGGGGGAGAGGTAGGATGGTGTATCTTGGAATAGGGGAGGAGGGGGAAACCCGTCTAGGTTGGGTAGGGGAGGAGAGGACTCAAGGGTGGTGAGGGCCAAGGGATCACAAGCAGAAGAATTCATAATCACCTATTGATTATATGTGGCTAACTCACCCAACTGGTCGTCGGTGGTGTTATTTGGCGGGGCAGTTGGCAACAACACTTCTGTAATGGGGATACCATGCAGCTGGTCCTCCTGAACGCTGGAGGGTTGCTAGTATTCAGTTCGCTTCTAGCTTCATGCAACAGATTATCGTCATCTTCCTCGAGCTGCGCATATGACTCGTAGTTTTTTGTTTGCATCTTGGCTTAGTGTGCAGTGAGCAGCTGTAAGAGGTAAGCGGATTGCTCAGAATGATTTTTTGAAGGAGAAAGGACTACACTCCCTCTGCTGTCTGGCTGCATACTGTTTTGTCCTACTTCCTGAGGGGTATTACTCATAGTAGTTAGGGGGAAAATAAGGGTGTCTTTGGCAAGCTTTGTGATGACGGAAATCAAGGGAATGAGCTAGAAATTGAGGAGCTGCTAGGGAACTTTCTGGCAGTTCCTTTGAGATTAGGCGCAATTGTGTGGGGGCCTCGCGCTTAGCGGTAAAAGCCGTTACTTCGGCTAAGAATCTCTATTTCTTACAATACTGCTCCCTCCATAGTGCGTCATCCCTTGCAGTCACTTGGTGGCACCAAGACTGGCCATAGCATTGGGGTGGTCCCACACTTTGTCTAGGGCGACCTGTAGTTGCTGGGGCTATGAGCGGCGTGTGACTAGTGGGAGAACAACTCCTGCATTTGCTGTTTGGTCTCTAGCTCGGCCAGTTCTTGTCCGATTTTGACGAATTTTGCTGGAGGTGTTAGGGCGGGAGGGGGGGTCTATTCTGTTGGCGGTTGCGGATTAAGTGTCACTCTCTTTTCAGGGGGAAGTTGGAAGGGAAGGTGGTGCCGTATGGAGGTTCTAAGGTAACAGAATGTTCAGGAATAGGATGGGCATATCTTAAAGGGGTTGGGGGCTCCTTCTTCTGGGGGGCGGGGCAACACCACGCGAGTCGGGGCGGCAGGCCGCCCCAATGACGGGCCACCGGGGTTTGACCGTAAGGTTCCATACACGCCTTATATTGCTTGAGGCTGACTCCGTTTTGTACAGACCGCTCACCGTGCCAGTTGATAAGGTAAGTGTGGTTGTTGTAGGCTTCATCTATCAAGTAGGGTCGGACAAATTTAGGTTGGAGTTTGGATTTTCGCCTCTCCTCCTTCTTTTGTTTTCTAACCACACCTCATCACCCGCTTTGAACATGGGCGGTTCCTACCCATCGTCTCCTCTTATCTGTTTTTGTTTCATCCTGAAGGCTTTATGAACTTCCTAGAGATGCTCTTGTGGGGTTCTAGCATACTCATGTACTGGTTCACATTAACTAAGGGGGGAAATGGTAGGTCAACTGATCAGGGAGGCGTCGCTCCATCCCCATCATCAGGAAATTTGGCATCCCGTCCATGGTAGAGAATAACTAAATCCCATTTTTCCAGCCATCCCTTCAGAAGGAAGGAGCGTAAGGCATCTCCCAACGACCGGTTGTTACACTCTACAGCTCTGTTGGCTTGGGAGTGATAAGAGTGGTCCGGGTCTTCTTCACTCGCCAGAAGGTGCACAACTTGTGCATGAAACTGGACTCAAACCGGGTACCCTGATCAGTGTGCATCATGTTGAGTAGCCCAAAGTTGCAAAATACGGGTTCATCGAGGGTGGTAACCACTACTGGGCCAGTAGCATCAGGGAGGGGAAGGGTAACTTGCCAGCGGGTAAAGTGTTCCATCAAGACAAGAATCCACTTATCCCTTCTATTGGTGCAGGGAGGGGGCCCACCAGGTCTACGGCCAACTTATACCATGGCCTGCTGGTATGCATCAGTTCCCGGGCCAGCGTTTAGTCTGCTGACAGGTCTAGCAGTTGCTATTGGCCTTCCGCACATCAACGGTCATGCCTGGTCAATACCAAGTGGGGTTCAACTTCCAGAGTATGCCTTAGTGGGCCGTTACATGGGTCTCCCACATTACCTTGCCTCTCAGGCCGGGGTTGGGCACACGGAACACCAGTGTGACTTGTTCTTTACCACTTGGTGTACCTCCAGGATACCATCTAGTCAGAGCTGCATGGAGTGTCGTGGTTTCTCCAACTGGCGTAACTCATTGCTCCTGAGTTCTAGCTGCTGGAGGTTGATCGGGGAATTGTTTTTGATCGCTTTGTTAACGACTGCCGCAGGGTGACGGCAGGTCTGGGCTTCCGTCAAGTCTATGTCGGGGAATGGGATGTGGGTGAGTGATGACCACCACTTGAGGATTAGATGGGGTGGGGTCCGATAGCAGAAATTGGGAATGAAGGATAGGAGAAGAGTGGGGGGGTCTGGATAACCTCTTCTTTGGTGGGTTTGCCATCTTTGGCCACAATATGACTGCACTGCTTGCAGTCTGGGGGACACCCCTACTGAGGCCATCTGCATTTCCATGCAGGTGCCCACTGTAATGCTCAATGGTAAATTGGAACTCTGATAGACTTTCGACCCATCTAGCCACTTGGCTGAATGGTTACTTGCTTTCACACAGCCACATGAGGGAGGCACGGTCAATCCGAACCCGGAATTTCTGCCCCTGAAATGTTTGGCTGCTTTGATTACAGCCAACAGTTTTCTTCGGGTGATGCAATAGCTGTGTTCAGGGGAACTCAGTGTCTTGCTATAATATCCTTACCTGTTCTTCACCCTTTTTGAGTTGAGAGACAATGGCTCTTATGCCGTCTTTGCTGGCATATGTATTCAGTATATAAGGGCTGTTGGCATTGGGGTAGACGAGGATGGGGTGGAGAGTAGCCCGGCTTTAAGCTGTACAAAAGCTTCTTTCTGCGGGACTGCCCATTCCCAGGGAACGTCCTTACTGGTCAAGTTAGACAGGGACTTCGCCGTAGTAGAGAAGCGAGGGAGGTATTGTTGGTGATATCCGACAGTACCGAGGAACGCTTGTGGCTCCTTAAGGCAGGTTGGAGTGGGCCAATCATAAACCACCGCTATTTTGTCAGGGTCAGTGAAGACACCATGCTCACTGACAACATTGCCAAGGTAGTGGACCTGAGAATGTACAAGTTACCATTTGCTGGGCTACAGCTTGAGACCGGCTTCTCTGATCCGCTGCAGCACTTCTGCCAGCCGATGACAATGTGTGGGGAAAATGGGAAGATGACAATTATGTCATCCATGTACAGAAGGAGTGATTTCCAATGGAGGCCATTGAGTACCAGTTCCATGAGCCTCTAAAATGTAGCCGGGGCGGAGGTTAACCCAAAGGGGAGAACTTTCCACTTTTACAGGCCTGACAGGGTGGAGAAGGCGGACTTTACTCTGGCATCAGGGTCCATTGGTACCTGCCAGTAACCACTCACCAGGTGGAGGGTACTGAAATAGCAGCTACCAAATAGAGCATCCAGATGCTCGTTTGTTGGGGGAAGGGGGTAGGCAATCTGTTGTGTCACAGCATTCAAGCACCGGTAATCGATATAAAACCTGGGAGCTCGGGGCGCCAGTAATTGGCCCGTTTGAGCAGATTTGACACTTGTTCCTCGGCCTCCTGCTCCTTGTAGGGTCTCAGCCTGTGGGAGGGGGGTTCTTAGATGGGCTGTGCACCAGGCTTCAAGGGGATACTGTAAGCCACGAGGTTGGTGCATCCCATGCTATGGTTTCCCTTGCTGAATACTTCTACATAGGAGTGTAAGAGTTTAGCCAACTGGAAGGCCTCCTGTGTGTGTGGAAGTTACGTAGTGCCTTGGTATATAACTCCTGTAGGTGTTTGCGCACCGGGGAGAGAACGAATATGGAGAAGGGGGAGTGTCTTGCTCTCCTCTACGGATGACCGTATGTCACTAGTGTTCACACCGGTGTACTTCCCTATGGTTTTTCCCACCTTCAGATCCAGTGGTTGACTGGTCAGGTTAAAGCACCTTACTAGTAGGTGGTGTCTGACATTGGGGGTGTTGAGACTGGCGGCTAAAGGATGGGAGTCTGGGATCCCCTTGACGATGCCAAGGGGGAGGTGTGTAGGGTCAGTGGTTCTACACAGTACAGTCACATCTGTGTGTGTGGGGATTTGGGTGTCTCGGATCACTCGGACACCAGCGGTGAGCACTGTGCCCTGTTGGTCAGTGCACAGTGGCTCCTGACCATCTATTTTTATGACTGAGAGGTCGAACTTCATGCGACACTGATGGGAAGTAAGAAAAGGCATGCCCAGAATGGTATCCTCATTTATCTGACCTACTATGAAGGTAGCTTCCGTTTTAACATGTTGCGGCCGAATGGGCTGGTGGATGGTGCCAAAGAAGGGAATGTGGGATCAGTGCACCAGCACACCGTGTGAGTCACCTTCCTGTAAAGAGTCCTTGGTGGCAGGAGACAACCAATTAAACAGCTGTTGTCACAAGAGATTGGTGGTGCATCAGGTGTCGATAAGTACTGACATCGGCTTTCCTTCTACCCGACAAGGCAGGAAGTAGCTCGCCTTGTAGGGGCGCTCCGATGGGGAGAAAAGAGGTTGGTTGGCTTGACAACAGAGGATTTGGAGGCAGAGGGCTGCCGTTCTCGAGGGGGAGCGGGCTGCTCAGTAGTTGGCGGGGCTGAGGGAGAGGCTGTATTCTTTTGTTAGAGGGCTGACGGGGGTGTGTAATACCGCGTCCTGCGCAAGACGGCACACCGTGGGACCATTGACAGCCTGGACAGCAGAGCGTTGTCTATGGGGGGAGGGGGTTTAGTATTGTAATGGAAATGCGCAGAGTGGCCTTGACCAGGATTGATGCCAGCTAACCACCGACGCAGAAGCTACAGTGTATTTACATTGAAGCACAGCCTAGAGCGAGCGATGTCAGAGTAGCCAAGATCCTTACCTTGATGAGCCAGCCAGACGAACACTGGACCCGTAGCTGATGATAACCAATGCTAGTTTAGTTGAAAGACGTCATCTTGGACAGTTGAAAGACGCCATCGTTGACCTATTATTATTAACACTTGTATTATTTAGCGACTTTCCCAATGCGTCTGCTTATGCCATTATTTCATATATATTTTTTAATTTGATGCTGTTGAGATATTATTTTCAGTGCAACTGCTTATTGTTAGCCAATCATTGTTGTCTACTTTCAACCATTGTATTTTTCCTATAGTGGGGCAGATCTCCCACAGGTCAGAGATTGTTTAGAGTTTGCTTAACTTGCTGGAGATAGCGTTAGTTGCTCTGGAGGTGTATTCAGTGATTTTACTTGAACTGTATTAGTGGGATCTAATTGACGTCAAGTTCCTGTACGCTTCGAGAACTATTCTATTTTGCAAGGTTTTATATCTCGCTAATAATCTATTATTATTATTATTAAACTGAAACTCGTCTTATTAGTGTGGCTGGTTTGGCTGTAACACTAAGTTCGCATACCTTGTTTCGCCTGATCTGTCTGCTAATGCAGATCTCCTTCAACAGAGAGCCATTACTACCGTACCGGTAGCGCCTGTTGTCAGTCTATAGAATTACTTTTTACAATAAAAGAACATTTATACCGTATCAGTAACATTTGATAGTTGAAATTTATTGCCTTGCACAGAGAGATATGCTACCAATTGATTTGCACTCAACAACGCCATATTGTTTCTACTTACAATACGGGCTACTCTCTACAGTGTCGGTAAAGACTTCGAGATCACAACGGAAACCTTTACAGTATGCAGTGAAGTAGGGTAGCATTCTTTTGTGGTACAGCTGGGCAGAAATCCATATCTCTTATGTCTTGTAAGGGGCCGTACTGGTTGGCAGTCGGTAGCTGCCAGGGTTCTTGGGAGTGCGTAATGTGTCGCCTCTCTCTATGGATAGGGGAAGTTTGCATTACGGAATCGTATTGCTCCGATCTTTCAAACTCTCTCCTATGATTCCAGGGTACCCGGGGCAGTTAGGGACCGGCTTCCCTACTGCGGGTGAGGCTTGTTTTTTGACTGACTTTGGGAAGATTGCGGTAGACAGCCAATGGTTGACCGGGCAACTCCTTTGCAAATGGCCAATAGCATCACACCCCCAACACTGGAGGAGAACAAATGTAGTAGGGGATATGGAGGGAGAGGAGTGGCTGCAAGGGTGACACTGGGTTTCTGTTGCAATCTTTGTAATCCTTCCAACTGGAGTTTGGTGGCTTCTGTTATCATCTGCATGTTTTTCATCAGGGCAGTGAGGGCGTCCTCTGGTAAGGTAGCCGCCAGATGAATTTGGTTAGGTCGGAGTAGCGGGGGGTCTGTCACTGAGTGGCAGTGACTCTTCCTCCTCCTCCAGCATTCTCACTCTAGACGGTTTATCCTCAAACCCAACTTTTATTTGCAGGAATTCATTTCCAGCTCTTATGGCTTCTTTGATAGTGTGTGGTTGGACTGCCAGTAAGTGCTATTGTAGATAGGCATGACCAATAGTGCTGGCAAAGGTCCCCAATGCTGTTTGATCAACCCTCTTGGGTGGCAGGTCATCGTACGCCACACCGACCAGTTTCTCCACCTCGTTAGCATGTTGTTTCAGCGAAGTCTCGGAAGAGCAGCGCAGCTCACTTAACTTGGCCTGTGCCTCTTTAGGGGTGAGTCCAAGCATGCACGGAGAGCGGCAAAGATGCCTTCTACGTGGCGGGGGGGGGGGGAGGGGGCAGCCACACTCAAGCGCCTCATCTCTCAGCACTTTCCTGAGCTGCATTAGAGCAGTAGCTTGGCCCCAGTTGTTTGCATTTGCAACCTCGATGAAACGAGTAATAGGGTACTCGACGTCGCCTATACCATCATACTTGTGGGCCTTGAAGGGTGCCTGTGCTGGTCCTTGGGTGGTTGTGCAAGCCTCTGCAGACTTTCCATGAATTGTTCCAACGCTACTGTGGGTTGAGCTCCAATGGGGTTCCTGCCACCACTCCTAGCTCTTTGGGTGGCCATGTATGTTCAATGGCAAGCTAAGGGGTAGGGAGTGGTCGCTTTGGCAAGGAAGAAATCAGTATACAGCATATCCCAGGGAGGGATAGCTTCGGGAAGGGGAAGATGGGACTATACAGGGTGATACTAGCACCAGATAGTTCCTGGGGGAAGGGGGAAGCAGTATACAGGTAATACCGGCTCGGTATAGCTTCAGGGTAAGGGGAAGGTAGTATGCAGGGTATACTGGCACTGTATAGTTTTGGGGTAGAGTGGGGGAGGATGCATACAATGAAATGGCTGACACTATATAGCTTCTATCTTCCTACTTCTTCCCTCTTCCTTCTCTCTCTTCGTTGTGTCCTTCTGTTTGCCAAAGTTCCACCGCTGCCACCAATGTGGTGATTTTCCACTTCTCACTACCGACACAACTGCATCAACTCCACTGACTTTGACAACTACTTCGGGGTCCACGCCCCAGACTACCCACCCAGAGGTTACGCAAATAAATAGTTTATTATGCTGATTTTATTTAGCAATATAGCATGTTGACACTCAAAAAATACACTATACCTCTGACTTCCCAATGCCCAGCAATTCCTTTTTTATAGGAGATAGCCAGGAATTATAACTGCCTTATTAGGGTGAGAAAATCACAAATAACAACACAACTATATAACAAATCATCATACACATTACAGCAACATAAACAGAGCAATCCAATTAAAAATGTGTGCACAGGGTAAGACAGCTCTGGGAGTGCTTTTCTGCTTTTTGTAGGCAATGGGATTTTGCAACGCCTTATTTGGTAGGCTGGCTTCTTAGTCTCTGGTGTTTGCTATCTGTAAGGCTCCGGTCTCCATATGGTGTAGGTTTTTTCTTTACTGACATGGGTTACAGACCCGGGGTAACTCGGGGTAACCTGGGGTAACTTAGGGTAGGTCCTTTATACTTATATATACAGCACACAGGGTGGACACAGGCCCGGGGTAGCCAGTATCCAAATTACAGAGAATTCGGAGTACTACTGGTAGGGGGAAAGCTTTGGTGTCATTCCACACTTTCTCTACAAACAAGACAAGGGGTGTAGGGGATTATGGAGGTGGAAGGGGCCCTGAACTGGCTGAGTTTTTTATTAATCTTCCACAGTATTTATCCAAATGAATACTGAAACTGATGACAATGGAAAAAGATCATTTCACAATTAGACAAGTTTCAAACTGACTGAATATACCAAAGTGACTTGCAAGCTGAGCTAATAAAGGTAACTTCAGCTCAAAAAACTTAAACCATTTTGACGTTATTCTTCATATCGTACCTGACTTACTTTCAACTACTCATTGACATTTTCTTCTATAAACATTTCACTATTTTTGAAGTTCTGCTATTTGTTCATCAATTTTTGTGGCACACGATGACGATGTTTTAAGCCCTTGAGCACATGTATCAGAACAATGTGTACATGTCTATTAAACACTTCCTTGTATGTGTGTGTGGTTCACTTTACGGTTATTTGAAGCTTCAGCAAACATTTTTTGGGGCCTACCTGCCTAACGGTCGCAGAGGACGTAAATAAATATAGTTTGACATGGAGGTGCTCGGTGACAGAGATAATGGTGAGCAGAGATCAAAGTAGTTGTTGGAGAGTGCTGAAAGTGAAAAGAGACAGTAACAACATTGACAGTTGAGTGTTAGTGAGTGTTAGGAGACAACACATTAAAGTTTGTCCATGCAGAGTTATTTTAGTTTTTCTTAAATACAGGCCAAACTTTTTCCAGTTGCCTAAGCTGATTTAGCGTTGATATGAGCCTTTTAATATACAAAACTCACTGCCTACTTTGTTTGAGTATTGCTTGCGTAAATCATAACACAATAAACATGAAATATTTCATTGAAGGAGCACAATATATAGAGGGCACTATGATAACATCTGTATTATTAATATTGATTGCTTATGTTCATCGAAATTGAAAGGGTAGTTTAAACTCATTGTCAGGTAGTTGTTGGGCTGAGTAAGTTTAGTTTTACTCAATGGCTTCTCTGTAGAAAAGGTTTTCCAAAAGGGCAATAAAATGTTAAGCAGCGGTACAACTATGCTGCTGCCATTTGGATTACTAATCTCTGTGCTATCCACAGGTAAGTAGTCAGCTGTACTAGACCTACTAGCTCTTGAACAGGTACCTCTACAGTTTTGGTAAAGGAGTTTGAAGTGACTGAAGTAACTTTTGTTGCTCTGTGATCTGTCTTACACATGCACAAACTTTTTTACTTAAATATTGTGTATAAAATGACCGTTTATTGGAGTAAATGTATTACTTTTGTTGACATTTTGGCTCTTAATGTACTGTTCACTGATCAATAAACTATGCTAATGGTAATTGATAGCAGCAGTTTGAGTAAGAGACCTTGTCGCGTCACCAAGTTTTACTACTGAACTGTTATGGTGAACATTTCACTAGCCTTGGTGTAGCTTTAATGTGCAAGTTTTTTGTTGGTATCTGTTCACCGGCGTTTGGATTATTAGAAGGCTTGAGATTGGATAAAGTGATGCATAAGTAATAGTGCACATAGCCATCATCAAGTCTATTGATTAGATATTTTAGTTGACTTATTATTATTATTAGTTTACAAGTTAGGCTGAGACATGCCAATCCAAACGATTCCTATACTAGTTAGTTGAAGAATATAAATTTACAAACTGTGTCATTAAAAGTATTTACGACTTACATTCGCCAAATAAAATGCAATAAAATAATCGGGTCCTCAATAAATTTAATCAGTAAACTATCTTTTTGTTCGGAACTTTTGAGTCAACAAAAAGTAGCTCACTCAATAAAGAAGAAATCAAAGAGCAATTTTTAATAATGTTTGCAGGTCATGAATGAAACTGAAGACTAATTAAATCATAACAAGCAAGTCTAGTTTGTTCATTTTTATAAACCGGTCCTGTTGCCCTAAAATTAAAAAAAGTAGTTACTATTGCTGAAAACATACTAAAGACAAAAAGCGACTTTACACATGTGTTATTTATAACGATGCCATTCTTGTTTTTCTCTGATTATCTATAACTTGAGAGTTGTTTGATTCATGATTTGTTGTTTCTAAGATTTTAATGCAAAATTATGAAGTTCTAAACTACTGTTCTGACGTATTAAAATATGAACACCTATTTTTATTTTTTATTTGTTTAATGAACACATCGTGAAAGCTATTATTGTTTCTAACGGAATGTGTAAGAGTGGGATGGTGACATAACTAAGTAATTGATCACAATATAGATTGGTAGTTGATTAGTGAGCTGGTAACAACAACCATGTCCACATAATGTACCGGTATGCATGATTGAAAAAGAACAAGCAGACCCTTAATAGGAGTTTTGTGTGGAAAGCATGACACTAGTGGCCAGCCCGTCTCACGTCTTCCCATTTAATAGCTCATAAAATGTCACAGATGTTGGTCAGTTTGGTAGTTGACAATAAAAGTTTCACATCTGAACAATATATAACCTCATGTAGTTTCAACTGAATGTTAAAAATTCCTCAAGTTACAAGATGAGGTAGACTTTCCACTTCTTCTGGTTACGTTAAGCTAGCTTTTTAACAATTAAAGTTATGTGGAAGGGATTTGGCTAGCCAAAGTTATTCAAAAAAGATTATTGAGTTGTTTGAACCTGCTAATTATCTAATTTTACAAATATCAAACTATACCATCAGTGAAACTAGTGGCACTTCATATCAATGATTTTCAGTAGTTTAGTTCCCATAAACACACAAGTAGAGAAGGTTCTCTTGGTAAATTAAAACATTAAACCCCCCAAAGGTTTACGATTCTAGCGTGTAATACATTTTTAACCAATACTTTCAGAAGTTTTTGCACTGAAATGTGATTGGTCTGGTGGCCAAAGCAAACTGGAGGGTTACATACCAGGAAGTCCAAAGTCTGCTAACGTCAGCAGTGTTGAGCAGTGCAGAAATCTGTGTATGAGTCAAACCAGTTTTATTTGTTCCGCTGTCAACTATAATGGCGGAGCTTGTGAGATGTTGGCTGAGAATGACCAGACAGCTTCTGTTGCGGAACCAGTTGATGGTAGTTGGCAGTACTTCATCAGACCTCTTTGTGCAGGTAGAGTGTTATATCATTGATTCACTGTGCAGGTAGAGTGTTATATCATTGATTCACTGTGCAGGTAGAGTGTTATATCATCGATTCTCTCTGTACAGGTAGAATGTTATATCATTGATTCCCTCTGTACAGGTAGAATGTTATATCATTGATTCCCTCTGTGCAGGTAGAATGTTATATCATTGATCTTCCTGTGCAGCTAGGGTGTTATGTCATTGGTTTCCTTTGTGTTAGTAAAGCATCACACGTCAGCGGCTTTATAAAGGCTGGTTCACATACACTTCGCAAGCGCTCTTGTGTCAACGTACGAGAGTTGTGCTCCCACGATTGCGTGCGAGCAGCATTGGTTCACATGAATCGGAATTAATTTTCTTTAGGCGTAGGCGCATGCGTTGTTGCCAGGAAACCGATTGATACGGCACATGATCGTTTTCATTTCGTTGTTTCATCTGCTGTACAAAAAAAAACATGCTTTCTGCAAGAAAACAACTGGCCATACTTTGGCTGTTGAGACGCCGAGCAAAGCGTAGGCAGCACAGACAACAACAAATGGCTCGTCAGAAAACCACAAAGCAAAGAAGATGGTGGGTGAGGCCAGTTTTGAGGACCAGACATAGGGATGGTCATTATGCTTCTCTCATCATGGTTCTGCAGACAAAGGACAGAGAGTGGTACTACAGGTAGAGTGAGTGTGGTGGTTGAGTGGTAGTTAATTATTTGCAATAATGTTATTAGGATAGCTTCTAGGGAAGGTGCTATGATAATGTAGGTACTAGTAGTGTAGTGTAAAAAATTAAATTAAAAAAATATGACAAAAGTAATTAATTCAAGAGAGGGAAAAAACGTGCGATAAATAATAATTAATTATTTATTAATTTTAAATGTTATCGTTTAATAAAAATGAACAAATCAATGAAATAAATTTTCACACTTTATTTGTACGTTGAAAAAAATAATTTTTATTAATATTTACCCAACACCTAGTAGATGCAAATAAAGTGTAAAAATTCATTCCATTGATTTCCTCATTTTTTTATTAACTGATAACATTAATAAATAATTAATTATTTATTAATGTTGTCATATAATAAAAGTTATTTATTTCGTAAAAATAAAGTCTGAAAATTTATTTCATTGATTTCCTCATTTTTATTAAATGATCATGACATGGAAATAAATACTTTTTACTGATTTTTATTCAACGCTAATAGATTCGAAAAAAAGACATTGGGTAAATGCATTACTCCACCGCGTGTAATCCATGAAATGTGCCTAGCCTGTCATGTGCGGTTACTGTCAATGGTAATCATTCTATCTTTTCAGATATATGCGCATGTCACCTGAGAGATTTGAGCATCTACACACCCTAACCGAACCGCATCTGACGAAGCGATGCTGGAACAGAGTTCCCATAAGCGCTTGTGAGCGGCTTGCTATCACCCTTCGCTACATTGCTACTGGTGAATCTCAGGTGTGTAACATGCCACCATCATATGCATGTAAAGCCTTCTTGCTTCATAATTTGAATAACATAGCACATCATGATGCATGCGGTTGTTACAGGTAATGCAAATACACTCCCGTTTTATTTTGTGATAGGCATCTTCATCCTTCAACTTCCGCATCGGCCGGTCAACCATCAGTTCTGTGCTTAGAGAAGGGTGTGCTGCGATATGGAAAGTTCTCAAGGACACATACCTCAAGATGCCATCAACTTCAGAACAGTGGAAAGAAGTTGCTGACCAATTTCTCAATGAATGGGACTTACCTAATGTTGTTGGTGCGCTGGATGGAAAACATATCATGATTCAATGCCCTCAATTCGGTGGATCTGATTTTCACAACTACAAAGGTTTTCATTCAACAAACCTTATGGCTGTGTGTAATGCACGCTATCGATTTATTTGGGTTGACATTGGGGCATATGGTCGTGACAACGACGCTGCTGTTTTTGGTCGCAGTGATATGTATGCACTGCTTGAGACTGGCAAAGCATCCCTTCCTGCTACTCGCTCTGTGAGCGACTTTCACCTGCCATTTTACCTAGTCGGAGATGAAATTTTTCCACTAAAAAACTGGTTAATGAAGCCATACCCAAGAAAGAACCTGAACCTACAGCAACGGATATTCAACTACAGGTTGTCAAGAGCCAGACGGACCATAGAAAATGCATTTGGCATTCTTAGTAGCAAGTGGCGCATTTTTCGCACGCCAATTAATGCTAAACTAGATCTGGTAGATTTGATTGTGCAAGCACGTGTGGTTCTGCATAACTACCTGCTGCTGACCGACAATGCCAAATACGTCCCCACTGGTTTTGTTGATAGCTATTCAAGCTCAGGAGATGTAGTAGAAGGTGGCTGGAGGCAAGACCACAGGATGGATGGACTAACCATGCTTTGTAATCAGAGCAATCGGGGTAGTCTTAATTCCGCAAAAGCCATCCGTGATAGACTGTGTGAATATGTGAATTCTGCTAGTGGATCTGTTGAATGGCAGCTTGCACATGTCACAGACCCTGGCCGTGTCCTTCAGTAAAATGTTCTTGATTATTTTGCCATAGATAGTACATTGTAATCAATTTTTTCATGTTAATAAACATGTACAATCTGTGAAGAATGTTTTTATTGTTTCAACTCAAAATGAATGAGGAAAACTACAAGTATCTGTAAAATAGTAGTGAAAAATATGAGGTGAGCTATGATTATTTGAGCATAGAATTATTAAGATTGTCTGAAATGGTAGTGGAAAAGAAATGAGGTAAACTATGAGTATTTGTGTAAAGAAATGGACGAGATTTAGTAAGTAGTAATAATGGGTAATAATGAAAAGTAATAATATTACAGCTGTTCGTATTGAGGCAGCCAACTCTGCTGCACAGCACTTCCACTTGTAGATGGTTGAGGTGGTGGCAGAAAGGAAGGGTTCATTTGAGATGACAAATTTTGCGCAACATGCTGCCTTGCATACCTCGACACCAACTGCATCATTTCTAGACGCAGGTCGAATTGTACTGAACTTGGTAGCTCCTTCATCTTTGGTGCCAGGCTTCTTAAAAATAACATCGTATCGTCATCAGGCTCCTCTGTCAATTTAGCTAAAATTGCCTTCTCGACTTCGTCGATTGGTGCGGTGCTGCTTTGTTCTTTGGAAAGTTTCCGTTTCTTCGACCATGGCCGGCGGACACTGCTGCCTGCAGACAGAATTGTTCATATTGGTTAAAATGTTGCCGTAAAACCCAGGATTTACAATTCAGTTGTACAAATTGAAATGTGCTACAAAAAAAATCTGCAAGTGATACCTGTGTCAGGTTCCTGTTGGGTGGTCGAAGGGGTGCTAGTCAGAGGTGGGGTTTCAGTTGGAGATCGTACAGAATGGTCAATAAGAGAGGCATCATCCTGGGCTGAAAATAAAATAAATGCCCATAGATTAATCTAGTTATATTACAAGCAGTTTTATCATCACTGAAGACAATTGCTGACAATTTTATTACAATTTTTTTTTACTTACAATCTCGTGGACTGAGCATGGAAGATTCATCCAGCTCCGATAGGGCTGATATATGCGACTCGGGAGTCCTCATCCGGGGTATCGAGGAAACTGTTGTTCTATGCTTTATATGTTTGAACAACCAAGCAAGTCCGACAAATTCTGGCGCTGGTGTGAAATCATCAGTGCCACTTCCAGAGGGCCTTGCCTGTTTCAGGTACCTGCCAACACGCGAGCGGACTGTCTTATACCTGTAGGTACAAAAAGAGATGGATGGGTAATTTGAGGTGAGTGAGACTCAATGAAATATAAGCAGCAACTGTATGTGTATTATTATCCATCAATATGGAGCTAGTGCGTAACCATCAACATAATTCTACTGTAGCCTTCATAAAAAGTGGGTTCAAAATGAGGAGCAATTTTTTTTAATTCTTTTCATGACAAATTTGCTGGAATTTGAAAGCTTTTCAAGTTCATTTTCATACTTTGCAATTTCTTCAACGAGTCTGTCAGCTAGCCCCATTTTATAAATACATTGTTGACTAAGTACAGAGGCTACTCGTATGTGTTACATTAGGATTAAAATATGACTATAATTGTGAATATATACCAACTACAAATGAGTAGTCTAGGATTACCAAGCATAAAATAACAGATATTCATGTATATAGTTCTTCTAAAATACTAACATGAATGATTAATATCATTATTTTAATTTACATGTAAATATTATACTACGGGTATCGCAGGTTAAACTTTTAATAATAATAATAATAGAATACAGAACAGGAAAACTCAACCATATATTTTTTTCCTCCTACTCCCTATGCTGCTGCTGTGAATTCATGGATGGATGACTGGAGAACAACTATTTTTTTCACAGTTTTACCTTAAATAAATAAATAATCATTATCAATGTAATTTTTACACCACTCAACTGACTTAATCTCATCTGACTGCTACTGTATAATTATATTGAAATATAATTTTATCAACAAAACTCTAACGAAATTTATATGTTATAACAAATCAAAAATATTATTTTATCAGTTAATAATAATTATTAATAATAAATAATATAATTATTTTTCTTTTATTCGATTAATGATAATAATTAATAATAATATATATATATAAATTATAATAATAATCATACTTATTAAATAAATAATAAAAATTATTATTATTACCACTACTATATAATTAATATATATAATATTATACATATTATATAATAATAATATTAATTAATTATTATAATAATAATAATAATAATAATAATAATAATAATAATAATAATAATAATAATAATAATAATAATAATAATAATAATAATAATAATAAACAATAATAATAATACAAAAACTACTGCTTGCCTTAGCTCGCACTGTTCTTGGGTAGTGTTGAAATGTGTGGCAATTTCCTTCCACGCATTTAACTTTGTTGTTTTTGCATTCTTATATCTGCTGTCAGCAGTGTTATACAAAACTTCGTACTTTCGTACAAAATCCATAAAAATTAATTCGCCGACGGTATCAAAACTCATGCTTGCAGCAGCCATCTTGAAAATGTATGACCTTGACCGTTCTTTGGTATTGGAGGTAATAATATGTGCCTTCCCAACGCACGTCGCTGCTCCCATGAATCGCAATAGAACGCAGAGCAGAACAACATCGTACGAATGCGCAGGACACCGCCTCAAGAGGGCCCTCGTGCGACGAGAGCTGCGTTTACTCAGGAGTTCGTACGTCTATGTTCTCATAGATCGCATTCACTACGCAGTACAGCGTGCGTGGCGCACGAACACTTGCGAAATGTATGTGAACCAGGCTTAAAGGATTATTGTGAAGTCCTCACGTTTCTCAGAGTAGATAAATGTTGTACATTTACTCTCTCTAGTAGATATAGACCCCTCTATAACGTTAAACGGTTTATAGTATAAGTTATAACAAATGTCTAATAAAACTTCAGCTATAATAACATTTATTCCAGTAAAACTACCACAATTTATATGGCTTTTGGTAATGATTTACTTATGATAAAAGGCACAACATATTAGCATTATTTCGTGATCCAACAATAGCTTAACTTGAAAGATTTTTGCTCAACCAAATCATGCACACCTTATTTTTCAAATCAATAGTCAACATCCCTTGTACATGTATGTGTTCCATCACTTCTAACTCCGTTGTTAATAATAAATACAAAACATAAAATGTGCAGTCGATGCTTCCCTTTTGAAGGAGTTTTCCATTCGTCAGTCAGATCTACTATGTTTTGTTCAAATAGAATAGTGCGGTTGTGGGAGCTTGATTAAGAACAGTTGACTGTAATTTACATATCAGCTCAATTAAAATGTAAGCAGCCAATCACTTTGTTGTGTTAGTAAATTGGCTCAAGCCTGTATTATTTTGGGTCAAAGAACTTATAAGTAGGAAACTCACTGCACTATTGGCCATTTGTCTTGCATCTAAACCAGGTTTTAGCTACAATGGCCATTGTTTTAGAATTTTTGGATTATATTCTACATGCTGTAGTTGTCTGTCATTATTGGGGCTCCCCGCGTATTTTTCTGAAGACTGACAATTGCAGTTTCTCAAGTGTGACGTGACGATTCACCCTAATAGGGATCAAACTGTTAAGACTGAAGACAAGAAGATTAGCGTTTATTGTTGACGATGAAGATTTAGTTTATAATTGCATTGAGTAGTGTATGCATAATTGACCATAATTAAGAGTTGGTGAGTTGAAAGCAGGTGTTAGATTATCAGCCCATTAGTCTGTTTACACATAACTTTCACTCCAAATGCAATGGCCTATAGCATAATTACCCAATAGCAAGAAAGAGTGTACAGTGGCTAGATTGATATCATTGGCTGGCTAATGAAATAAACAAGTCTGATTGGCTGATAACTGCTAATGTTCAAACCATTTAAACCATGGGTATAATGGTTTGTTTTTATAGCTGTTACAGGCTAATGAAAATGTCAGCTATCTAAATCTTACAAGTATAATTGTATTTTATGTGTAGAACAATGAGAAATTCATCCATATTTATTGGCAATATTGTACAGGATTTCGTGTCTGGGTGGTAGCCACCTGTACACTCTCCCGATATGCTCTGTTCGACCCTAAGTCAGTGTTTCAATAATATGTTTATTATTGTTTACAGTGCGTACATCGACTGGTGCAGTTTGGCGTGCGGCCGAATCGGGTGGAGTGGATGCAATAATTATCTGTAATTATTGGCTGTGTCCGAACCTTTACGAGGTCCGACAATAATTGTAAATTATTGTCTAGTTTATAGTTTGTTTCGAACTGTGCTCTGACATTAATTCCTCAGGAATTACTTGTCTAGTTTATAGTTTGTTTCGAACTGTGCTTAGGCAATAATTATGCTGAAGTTTTGTAGTCAATTCTGGGCTCAGCCGAGATTGACAACAACTTCCTGCAATTATTGTTTTGCTAGCTTGTTGGATTCCCCGAATCCGAATTATGCTGAAGTTTTGTAGCCGAATCTGGGCTCAGCCGAGATCGACAATAACTTCCTGCAATTTATTATTCGACTAGCTTGTTGGATTCCCCGAATCCGAATTTGGTAGGTCGAACTAATAGTGTACTAGGCCGTGTGTTGTAATCCTTGCCTCAGGCAAGGGTATACACAGTGATAGGGCGTACCGTTATCACTTTCCACCTCAGCGTCGTACTGCTAGTAGTCGACTTGTCCAGCGCTGGTAGTTTTGGTGCTCCTAGTTGTGCTTGCTTCAAGAGAGAGAGATTCTTCTGAGAGTCAGGCTAACTCTGATTTTATTAACTTAAACATCCATATTTATACAGGGAAGGCGGGTACAAGTTAACAACCACGCCTGGGAAACAATATTGGTGCAAGCCACGCCTTGCCCTTACATCAGCTCCAAAATGTTAATAATAAAAATCGTGGAAAAATATAATAAGTGATAGTAAATAATTATTTGGTACACAGTAGAACGCAGTAAATAGACTCTAGCAACATGGGCACAGGTAAGCAATAGAACGCAGACATAGACATAGACAGTGAGTACGTATTGAGATATAATAATAGACGTTGTGTAGACAGGCAGTTACTGGTGAGTTAAAGGATTAAATTTCGCACAATAGAATTACACAATGAGAGAAAATCTCAGCCGATAATTGCGAGATATTGTCTTAGCAAATTGTCTTGGATAAATAATAGCTGCGAGAGAGTGCTGGCGTCCCTCACAATATTTACTTCATTGAAAAACGGAGTTGCTCTACAGCGCCATTAAAATGCTAGAATCGTGACGTCATTGATAAAATAAGCTTTCGCGAATCTAAGTAGGAAACGTTACTTTTATAGAAAAGGTGCCTGTATTAATCTGAAGATATTTCAGTTTTTATTGAGTTCTGTGACATCCCACCCAACCCAGTCAAATAAAACATATTGATAATTCATTTCAACACCTGCTAAGAAACTTACTCCCATAGATTTTGTCAAATTTATCATCAAAAAGTGTATAAAATATAAAACAATTCCATCGGACCTTTTGTTAGCAAGATTCTGATTGGCTGAAATTGTTGTTGGCTTTAGCAACAGATATTCTAGTATTTCTAGTAGACCTACAATAAAAAGTTTTATATCATCGTGTAGAGCAGAATCTCCTCTATTTTCTGGTTTTTATTTGAGGTAAATCTGCCAGTCGAAACAGAAACTGCTCTATGAGAACCGCACCCCGTTCCTTGTCGGGCAAGAAATATTTTTTCTTGCTGAGATAGTTTGAAATAATATTTTTTGCAGAGAACCTCCACGGATGAGATTTGTTCTGATAAATGGTTAGATTATATTTATTTAGGCATGCTGGAATTGTTTAGAAGTGGAAATGACAGGTAGTATGCTAGAAATTGATTATTTGGATGACGACGATATTGTTGACTAGTAATTTTTTATTATTTTTCATTTTTTTTTTCAAAGTGTTGATTATTATGGTTCTTTATATCAGAAGATAGCGCTTGAAATTCTCTATTCAGTGGTTTAAAAAGTCAGGTGCTAGCTTAAATAGAAAAATAAAATTAATATTATTCTTTGAAAAAATGTCCGGGATTTTCGCAAAAACAAGGCCAACTTTGATTGACGTGTTATGGCTAATGTGGTGGCCCATTAATTCTTAAAAATTATCTACATGCATCAGAATTGAATTTTCTTTCTATCTGTTGCCTCAGTTTTTTGTTTGGAGCTTTACTTTTGGTGTTTTTTCAAAGCAAAAATGTCAATTTTCAGAAATTCTTTCGTCTGATTAATGAAACGCGCAACCTAATTGGCTAACAATTTTATACTATCCGATAACTTCAGTGTGTAAGAAAAGGTCTATAAATCTTGGACGGTCACAGTTTTTTTATTAATGACGTCACATATCTTGGAGTTGTCCCAGCAAGTGTGTTTTTGGGTGTCTCAAAATTTAGCTGAATTATTTTGTTTTTTTTAGCATGTTCATGGGATATTTATAATATATAAAGCTAATAAAGCTTAATTATAAGGTTACATCAGCCTATAACTGCTGTAAAAAGCAACCATTATACCCATGGTTTAATAAAACTTAGGTTATTTTGGGGGCAAGGCCATAGTGGGTGCAGGCAATAGTGACTCTATGAAAGATAATGCTATGGTGAATTCACCGTCGTTTAATATTGATTTTATGTATTAATCGATCAGCTATACAATACAAATCAAAATTGTTGTTTGGGACAGAGATACGAATTTTTATCTCCTTGTTGTAGTTCACCAACTGAAAGTTTTTCATCAGTATCCTTCCAATTATCAAGGTTGATGAATAATAATAACTACTGTACAGGATTTCGTGTCTGGGTGGTAGCCACCTGTACACTCTCCCGATATGCTCTGTTCGACCCTAAGTCAGCGCTCAATAATATGTTTATTATTGTTCACAGTGCGTACATTGGCTTGTGCAGTTTTGCGTGTGGCCGAATCTGTGGTGGAGCGTGTGCAATAATTACTTGTAATTATTGGCTGTGTTCGAACCTTTACGAGGTCCGACAATAATTGTAAATTATTGTCTAGTTTATAGTTTGTTTCGAACTGTGCTCTGACATTAATTCCTCAGGAATTACTTGTCTAGTTTATAGTTTGTTTCGAACTGTGCTTGGACAATAATTATGCTGAAGTTTGTAGCCAATTCTGGGCTCAGCCGAGATTGACAATAACTTCTTGCAATTATTGTTTTGCTAGTTTGTTGGATTCCCCGAATCCGAATTGTGCTGAAGTTTTGTAGCCGAATCTGGGCTCAGCCGAGATCGACAGTAACTTCCTGCAGTTTACTATTTGACTAGCTTGTTGGATTCCCCGAATCCGAATTTAGTAAGAGCCGAACTACTAGTGCACTAGGCCTTGTGTTGTAATCCTTGCCTCAGGCAAGGGTATACACAGTGATAGGGCGTACCGTTCTCACTTTCCACCTTAGCGTCGTGCTTGCTAATAGTCGACTTGTCCAGCGCTGGTAGTTTTGTTGCTCCTAGTAGTGCTTGCTTCAAGAGAGAGAAATTCTTCTGAGAGTCAGGCTAACTCTGATTTTTATTATCTCAACACAGATATTTATACAGGGAAGGCGGGTACAAGTTACTTAACCACACCTAGTGAAAATATTGGTGCAAGCCACGCCTTGCCCTTACATTAGTACCAAAATGCATTTATATAATTATTTTGTGGAAAAAGTGTAACAGAAAATAGTAAATAATTATTATTTGGGTACATCATAGAACTGCTCTAGATAGACACCGTAGCAATAGAGCTGAGACAAGCATAGACAAACATAAGTGAGTACATATTGAGATCGTAATTAGACAGTGAGTTCATATCTCAGACAGTTGCGTAGACAAAGAGAACAAAGGGTGAGATGGTATTGAGTCGAGGGCTCAGACTAAGTAGGAGTAAATAATAATAAGCGTTCGCAAGTACTGGCGTCCCTCACACTACTACTAATAATTAATAATAATTATTATTATTACTTTTTTTATTATAATAATAATTATTATTATTATTAATAATTAAATGAATTAATTGAATTAATTGTTATTATTTTTTAGTAATTGTTGTATATACCATTTTAAGTGTTATGTATTTTTTTTACAAAAATGTGGCTTATGAATGACAGCAAGCAATAATAAGTTATATGTATATATATAGTATTGAAAAATGCTGCATGTAATAATTTGTGCATTCTTGTTTTTGTTTTATTTATCAATCATCAACATCAACAACACTTACTATAATTGATAATAATTAATAAGAATAACCACAAATTGAAATAAATGGTAACTATTTATTCTCTTGAAGTCTTGGTGTTGGTGATTGGTTCTGCATTGTATCTCATGTAGTTCTAGCTTCTACAAGTCCACAACATACTTGTTGGGAAAAAATGTTATTTAATAATATTGGAATTATTGCTTTGGATCGTAACCACTGGGTTTGAGGGTATAGAAAGAAGATAGGGTGATTGTAAAAACCAAAATTCAATTATTTGGTTGGTTTATAAGCTTAAAAAGCCGAGAGTTACTGCTGAGGTGAATGCAACTTAAATTTGCTATGCATGACAAAAGCTACTATGTCGAACAACCTAAAGCTACGTGTAGAAGAATAATGTGAAAGCAATGTCCACCCTGAGCCATCTGAAAGTCTACTCTCTTTGCTCAATAGAAAAATAATAGTAAAGTTTGCGGGAGGTTTCAAGGAGGAGATTCAAATTTCAGGAGTTTTCAGGTAGTTCAGCAGTTTTCAGGAGCAGAGAAAATTAGTATTTGAAAATTTTGTTGATCCCTAAAAAATCAAGAGGGATGACAGGTCTGGTCCACAGTTAGAATCATTCTCAAGTTTGAGCCTAAAACACTCTAAAACATACTAAAAAAGTATTTTTAAACTCAAAAGGGATTTTGCAACACCTGATCTGTTCCCCTTTTACCCTCCCCTTCTACTTCAAAAACTCTTCACTGAGGTGTGCTCAGATTTAGTGGCATTACATTATGTGTATTGGATCATTTAATGTCACAAAATCTGAGCACACCACAGTGAAAAGCTCTTAAACTAACTTCTTTCACATTTCCTTGCAAACCAACTTGGCAGATCAATATAACAATAATATGAAAATAACAATAACACTAGCCTTCGCTTCAACATTGCCCAACTTTTGCCGTTACTATGGTGGCTCAGAACGTTTTGCCTTTTGTGTTTTAAAACGTCTGAACGCTTTCCAAGCCGTTTGAACGAATTTGAAATGGTCTGAACTTTTGCAAAAACTTCTGAACGCTTTGTGAAATTGTTGGTGAACTTAGAAAATCCGAGCCGATTTGCTGGTTTGCTCTATTGGTCATAGATCTACAGTCAATTTATGATGGATAATGTTTCTCCTAAACACTGAACAGTTGAATTTTTTCTAAATAAATAAATAATATTTTTTATTTATTAAATATTATTTGTTTCAAATTATTTTGAATAATAAATACAACCCAACTGTAAATGTAAAAATTCATTTTAGAGATTATATTCAACAACATTTTTATACAGTTAACTAACTTGCTCTATGTCTTTTGATAGACGTCTATGTTGAAAAAGTTATATAGAGGCTATAAATAAAGTTATGACGATCGCTTTTGGTTCGAAGGCCATGTGCCTTGCAAACTTTTCCAACCATTTCAAAACAGTTTAGACTATTTTAAAACAGTTCAGACTATTTCAAAATACTTCATACAATTTGTAAATAGTTCATACTCTTTCTAAAGCGTCCATACGGTTTGTAATTTTCTAAATCGTCTGGATCATTTCTAAACCGTCTGAATTATTTGCAAGACAACTATACGGTTTGCAGATTTTACAATTGTTGGACAGGAAATACAGTTTTATAGCATTAATCCTGCAACTGCTGAGGCTGACAATTAATTTATTATAGCCAACAAGCCCGTTTTTAAACATAGTTTTTTGGGCTATTTTACTACAATTACCCAATTATTTTCAATGTAAAAGACGCTTTGCAAACCGTCTGGACTATTTCAAATCCGTTCATACGCTTTGAAAACGAAACCGTCTGACGTTATGAGCCACCATACGTTACTTCTCAGTTATTTTTCCAACTTTGGTTTTGAGCTGTCTTATAACACCAAAATATACCAGTCCTTAGCATAAGTTTTTTTCAACAAAAAGACTAAAAAATTTCTCATTGCTTAAGATTGAAGATCTGAAGATTGCGTTGTTAAGTCCGAAGATTCTGAAGACAGCCTCATGTGCAGGGAGCCCCATTATTGTAATTTTATGGCGTTGTGTATTAAGAGAATTCTTGGTCTTGATCGTTAGGCAATGAGAAATGTGGAAACAGAAACAAATAGCTATAAAATTATTCCATAATTGTCTTTTTCGGGTGAATCAATAAGTTTAATACTTCATTACCACTCTTGATATCCATCGTATGTTACCTTTTACATCAGTTATATCTGAATCGGTTTTGTTTGGTTTGTTTGTTGTTCAATATTGTGGAGGACCGGCGACATCAAGCACTCTTATCGAACATTATATGGTACACTGTTACAAACACTTACTTCGTCTATGTCCTTGTTCTATGTTTTACTACATGTCTAGTTCTATGCATACGGTATTCCAGATTGTATACATGTGACAGTTCTATGCCCGCGCTTTAGGGCAGACATTTCTATGTGCATTTTTATTATTATTATTTAACCATGTAAACTTATACGCATACCATGTGAGTTTAGCCATGCATTCACTGATGTACCACCCCTCATATCTTATAGGCACACTCTAGCCAATTGCTGTGCTAGGTGTGGCCACCTTTTGTTTACTACTTGTCTGTCACTTTTTATTATGTAACAGCTTATATAAATATGGAAGTTTTGATCAATAAAATCAGAGTCAGCTTGCACACTCTCAGAAGTTTCTTTGTTCTAACAAATAACTTCACTGCGCACCATTACTCGAGTAGTAATATACAGGCAGATCAGTCTGGACCTCTGCTGGCCGAACTTAGCTTTGACTAACTTCGCCTTCAATGTTCGACCTCTGCAGAGCACTGAAACAAGACAGCCGAACCTCTGTTGACCGAACCTAGTTTGACTAGTTCACCCAACAAAGTTCGAACTTGCTATACACACTGATAACAGCTAACGCAACCGGCAGCTCACTAGTAACTGAGATGGTTAGTCACCATCCCTCAGCATACTAAGTCGACCTGTGGAAGGGTTGTATCGCTAGAGCATTAGACACAGTTGCCATTACAGTTCGGGAGGTTGTGCAGGTAGGCCGAGCTACCACCTCACACCCCCACAGTGAAATCCTGCACAATATTATTAGTTGACTACCAAGCATTGCCAAAGAAGAATCAGAAATGAATGATAATTGAACTTAAACTTGACATCTTCAGTTATCCACATGACATTATAGTGTTATTGTTTTTTGCAGCTATTGACTTTGATTTTGTGCTTGGACAGACATGGCTACTATCTATCTGTCTATTGAACAAATGATTGTGCAAGGTTTATCATTGACAATGACGATAATGCCATACAATGCACAAATGAGTGAATGCTTACAGAAGTGTTTGCAAACTGTTCTGAAATGATCAAAATCTCACCTTAAAACTAACATTATTTGTCTAACCTCCAGAAAATATCTGCAATGTGACTCAAAATGTTCTGATAAGAAAAAGCCAGTTTATTGGTTACTATAAAATCAATCTGCATTTATTGCACTACAAGTACGTTCACCTCCCAAAATAGTTGTCAAATAGGTGTTCACTAAGTGGTAGGATGTCAACATCACAATTAGATAAATAATTACCCAAATATTTGCAGTTAGTGGGCTCTTTTTCATGTTTAGATGCCTGTTCTAATACAGCCTCTCCCTATGATTGGTTTGGAGTAGCCTCAAGATCTAGTTTAGGAAACGCATTACTGCTTGCAGGTTTGTTAGGTGGGCCATGTCTTAGAAGGGCTACCATGTTTTTACTGTTCAATTTGACAACAACCCCAGCACTGGGGTGTCGCCTTCCCTACGCATGGAAAGGAAATTTGGATGGGGGAATACTCTAAGTTCCAGTTTGAGCGGTTGAATATTTGTCCAATCGCTCAGAGCAAAGACAAGCATTATAAGGAGATGTACTGCTGTGTGTCTACTTGTGTAAATGAAGTTTGATGTTGGGGAAGAGGTCAATGCTCTGGAACACCCAAAAGTGACGGCTAGTATAATTTGGGTGTGCTCAACAGACGTCATCTAACATTTGTGTAAAAAGCTGGTTGACACGTTGGTTGTGGTAAAGGATGGGGGATGTGTTGGTTGTGATAAAGGAAGGGGATATGTTGGTTGTGATAAAGGATGGGGGATATGTTGGTTGTGATAAAGGATGGGGGATATGTTGGGTGTGATAAAGGAAAGGGATATGTTGGTTGTGATAAAGGATGGGGGATATGTTGGTTGTGATAAAGGATGGGGGAAATGTTGGGTGTGATAAAGGATGGGGATATATTGGTTGTGATAAAGGTTGGGGATATATTGGTTGTGATAAAGGATGGGGATATGTTGGTTGTGATAAAGGATGGGGGTATATTGGTTGCGATAAAGGATGGGGGTATATTGGTTGTGATAAAGGATGGAGGATATGTTGTTTGTGATAAAGGATGGGGGATATGATGGTTGTGATAAAGGATGGGGATATGTTGGTTGTGATAAATGATTGGGGATATATTGGTTGTGATAAAGGATAGGGATATGTTGGCTGTGATAAATGATAGGGGATGTGTTGGTTGTGATGAAGGATGGGGGATATGTTGGTTGTGATAAAGGATGGGGGATATGTTGATTGTGATAAAGGATTGGGATATGTTGGCTGTGATAAAGGATGGGGATATGTTGGGTGTGATAAAGGATGGGGGATATGTTGGTTGTGATTAAGGATGGGGATATGTTGGTTGTGATTAAGGATGGGGATATATTGGTTGTGATGAAGGATGGGGATATGTTGGTTGTGATAAAGGATGGGGGATATGTTGGTTGTGGTAAAGGATGGGGATATGTTGGGTGTGATAAAGGATGGGGGATATGTTGGTTGTGATTAAGGATGGGGATATATTGGTTGTGATAAAGGTTGGGGGATATGTTGGTTGTGATAAAGGATGGGGGATATGTTGGTTGTGATGAAGGATGGGGATATGTCGGTTGTGATGAAGGATGGGGATATGTTGGTTGTGATAAAGGATGGGGCATATGTTGGTTGTGGTAAAGGATGGGGATATATTGGTTGTGATGAAGGATGGGGATATGTTGGTTGTGATAAAGGATGGGGGAAATGTTGGGTGTGATAAAGGATGGGGATATATTGGTTGTGGTAAAGGTTGGGGATATATTGGTTGTGATAAAGGATGGGGATATGTTGGTTGTGATAAAGGATGGGGGATATGTTGGTTGTGGTAAAGGATAGGGATATATTGGTTGTGATGAAGGATGGGGATATGTTGGCTGTGATAAAGGATAGGGGATGTGTTGGTTGTGATGAAGGATGGGGGATATGTTGGTTGTGATAAAGGATGGGGGATATGTTGATTGTGATTAAGGTTGGGGGATATGTTGGTTGTGATAAAGGATGGGGATATGTTGGGTGTAATAAAGGATGGGGGATATGTTGGTTGTGATAAACGATGGGGGATATGTTGGTTGTGATTAAGGATGGGGATATATTGGTTGTGATGAAGGATGGGGATATGTTGGTTGTGATTAAGGATGGGGATATATTGGTTGTGATGAAGGATGGGGATATGTTGGTTGTGATAAAGGATGGGGGATATGTTGGTTGTGGTAAAGGATGGGGATATATTGGTTGTGATGAAGGATGGGGATATGTCGGTTGTGATGAAGGATGGGGATATGTTGGTTGTGATAAAGGATGGGGGATATGTTGGTTGTGGTAAAGGATGGGGATATATTGGTTGTGATGAAGGATGGGGATATGTCGGTTGTGATGAAGGATGGGGATATGTTGGTTGTGATAAAGGATGGGGGATATGTTGGTTGTGGTAAAGGATGGGGATATATTGGTTGTGATGAAGGATGGGGATATGTTGGTTGTGATAAAGGATGGGGGAAATGTTGGGTGTGATAAAGGATGGGGATATATTGGTTGTGATAAAGGTTGGGGATATATTGGTTGTGATAAAGGATGGGGATATGTTGGTTGTGATAAAGGATGGGGGATATGTTGGTTGTGGTAAAGGATAGGGATATATTGGTTGTGATGAAGGATGGGGATATGTTGGCTGTGATAAAGGATAGGGGATGTGTTGGTTGTGATGAAGGATGGGGATATGTTGGCTGTGATAAAGGATAGGGGATGTGTTGGTTGTGATGAAGGATGGGGATATGTTGGTTGTGATAAAGGATGGGGGATATGTTGATTGTGATTAAGGTTGGGGGATATGTTGGTTGTGATAAAGGATGGGGATATGTTGGGTGTGATAAAGGATGGGGGATATATTGGTTGTGATAAAGGTTGGGGGATATATTGGTTGTGATAAAGGTTGGGGGATATATTGGTTGTGATAAAGGATGGGGATATGTTGGTTGTGATTAAGGATGGGGATATATTGGTTGTGATGAAGGATGGGGATATGTTGGTTGTGATTAAGGATGGGGATATATTGGTTGTGATGAAGGATGGGGATATGTTGGTTGTGATAAAGGATGGGGGATATGTTGGTTGTGGTAAAGGATGGGGATATATTGGTTGTGATGAAGGATGGGGATATGTCGGTTGTGATGAAGGATGGGGATATGTTGGTTGTGATAAAGGATAGGGGATATGTTGGTTGTGGTAAAGGATGGGGATATATTGGTTGTGATGAAGGATGGGGATATGTTGGTTGTGATAAAGGATGGGGGATATGTTGGTTGTGGTAAAGGATGGGGATATATTGGTTGTGATGAAGGATGGGGATATGTCGGTTGTGATGAAGGATGGGGGATATATTGGTTGTGGTAAAGCATGGGGATATGTCGGTTGTGATGAAGGATGGGGATATGTTGGTTGTGATAAAGGATGGGGGATATGTTGGTTGTGGTAAAGGATGGGGATATATTGGTTGTGATGAAGGATGGGGATATGTCGGTTGTGATGAAGGATGGGGATATGTTGGGTGTGATAAAGGATGGGGGATATGTTGGTTGTGATTAAGGATGGGGATATATTGGTTGTGATAAAGGTTGGGGGATATGTTGGTTGTGATAAAGGATGGGGGATATGTTGGTTGTGATGAAGGATGGGGATATGTCGGTTGTGATGAAGGATGGGGATATGTTGGTTGTGATAAAGGATGGGGGATATGTTGGTTGTGGTAAAGGATGGGGATATATTGGTTGTGATGAAGGATGGGGGATATGTTGCTTGTGGTAAAGGATGGGGATATATTGGTTGTGATGAAGGATGGGGGATATGTTGCTTGTGGTAAAGGATGGGGATATATTGATTGTGATAAAGATTGTGGGATATGAAGGAACTTTGGAGCGATGCATTACTGGGCAAGTGCAAGGGGGCCGCAGAATTTCAGCTGTAGGCTGGATAAACCTATGTGTGATTGGCTGATCCAAGGAGGTGTGAGCTTTGTAGTGTTAATCAGTTCTATAAAAAGTTTGCTAACTATTGGCTTTCTCTCACTCTATCCAAACTTTTAATGAACCGAGTGACCTTATCCAGACAACTAGTAATAATGGCAGCCCCAAAACCACTGGTGAAAGATCTAAAAAATATTTTTGTATCTGAACGTTTTTGAAATCAAAGTAAAAAAAAATTCAGATTATCCGTATTTATACCTTGACTATTGTACCAACAAAAACAAGCCACCACTGACATTCAATAAAGAAGAAATAGCAATATACAAATATATAAACTTGCAAACTTGCAGCAAGTTGATTGTTTATTAATTAATATTTGTACCTGACAAAACTGAGCACGCATTGTGCGAATACAAATGAGTAAATAAAGTTGATTTCCAACAAGCTGCCAGTCCTGTTTGTTGGTAAACTTTTTTTTCTAAAGAAAAATGAACGCACTTGAGTTTCACCATCTTTGTTACTGAATGAGCCTACTGATGCTGCAACCTCGAAATAGAAGACGAGGCTTTAAGTTTCTGTTGTGACTTTAATAGAATTGTTTTTCAAGCAACTCATCAAACCTTTGACTCTTTACCAAAAAATCATATCTGGTTTTTTTTTCTAAGTTGAATTCACTGGCCAACCAACAGATGTTATTAACTAGTAGTTCAATTAAATATACAGGTATATGGCTACCGTGGACTGCTGTGAATGGTAGCGTGATTAGTGGCAATGGTTTTTCATCAACAAAGACAAACAACCTGCAGCAATGCATGACCAGTTGTGTGAGAAAACCACTTGCAAGTAAGGAATGCAGGGCTATAAATGTTGGAACTGCCATCAATGGTGATGACAACTGTGGACCCCGTTCTAAGAGGGAAGGAGATTCTGAAGTTTCAATTGAACCGAGTGCAAACTGGCAATATTTTAACAGACCAGTTTGGTATTTGGGTAAGTTTTATTATGTAATTGACATGTTTTAATATGTTGTCTTCAAATTTTTGGTTACTAGGGTAGTGCAAAATATATGAGAAAAAACAGCTTAAAATCAAGGTCAATTTAATGCAGTCAATTACTGTAGTAGTCTGTATCAGCTGTCTACAGTATTGTAAAACACTTCATCTGTTGAGCCGTAGGTGATTTTGATATCTGAATAGAAATATTAAAGTCAAGTCATTTGGTTTAAAATAAAATCATTGACTTAATTCGCAAAAATTACAAATATCCAGTTTTTTTTAGTTGAGGTGATGATTGCTTTGTCATAGTGTTGTTAGATTTACAACGCTATACATTTAATGGGACTGGATGAAAAAATTAGACTCGCTTGCTACAAATTATTCAGTGTTCAGATTTATTCGAAGCCTACAATAAAAGTTAGTCAAAGCTTGGTAATTTTTTTATTCATTGAGTTAACTTTCGTTGAGCGTAAAGTTCCATCCAAAATAATTGCTTATTTATTAACTTTGTAGCCGACCTGATTATTTTTATTGATCACTGCTTTACTAAAGTATGTGCTGAATATTTTTATGGTCAATCAAAAGTGCAAATACCGTTGCGTGAACACAGAGAGATTAATGTTGTGATGGATTTTACATAGTGTAGCCACTGCATTAGCAGCCTGCAAATGATATTATCTTGCTGCTAGCACTGAGTTGATTTAGTGTGCTTTGGCTACACACAAACGTGAGTCAATGGATAGCGCTAGCCAACACGCCAGGTGTGTTGTTTGATAGCATTATAAGCTGCAGAAGGCAAGCTGTAGGAAGCGGATGAGCCAAGCCATGCCTTACTACTGTAAAAAATTGTGTTCTCTATTACCGACGCAACGGCATCCACTCTCCTACTCTCCAACACTTCGGGATCTACCCCGAATAGACGTTAGTAACTCCACGGGGTCCATGGCCCACTACACCAGAGTTTACACGAGTAAATGTTTTATTGCATGAATCTATTTAGCAATACATAGGGGTACGTAACACAATCCACAAGACTTCTGCTTGTAAAGCACCACAAGAGCTCCTTTTATAGGAGACAAGGAGAAAATTTACTCCCTTATTAGGGTGAACCGATCACATATCACAATAGAAATAATACATCAATCAAAATAGACAATACAATTCAGTAAATAATGCAAGCCAATAATACAGGTGAGCACATGGCAAAGCAGCTCGGGGCTGCTTTCCCGCTCTTTCTAGAGTCATGGAAACTTTTCACTCCTTATATGGTCCTTCACTTTTTTGGTCTCTGTTCCTAGGCTGTTCATCTTTAGAATCCAACTTCTAGAGTTGGGTAGTCAGTCTTCTAGGTCTCAGGGTATCTCAATCAGCCATTTTCCTTGACTGACCTGGGGTACTGACCCAGGGGGGACCCGGGGCAGGTATGATATGTTTATATACATGAATACAGGGTTTATACAGGGTCGGGGTAGCCGGTATCCAAACTTCCGGGGATTTTGTGTAGATACAAAAGGGGGAAGGCTCCAGGCTTGCTTTGAACCTTTGTTATTGATAGAGCAAAGGGTGTAGGAGGTTTTAGGGTGGGAGAGGGTGGGGTTGGACTTGACTTGACTAAATATCATGAAAATCTCTCACACTACTAGCTGATTGGAGGGCATCCGCAATTCAATGGATCATTGCTACTGCTAGCTGTTATGGAAATTTTTCATGATGTCATGCGTATTCAAATATCGGGGGCTAGCCAGAGTACAATGTGCCAGTTTGTTTATGTTATCGGCTGATTTTTTTAAACCAATCATGTCATTGCAATTTCTACTGTACTTCAACTGCATGCATTCTCTATAAAAATGGAAACATTTAGCCCTGAGGGCATAGTTGTTTGTGAGCTGGTATAGAAAACATCTCCTGCAAGCTTTTGTATTCTACAGTAATAAAGTGCTTTATAACTTGAACTGATTGTAATAAGTTTGGCTGGTTGCCTGCGATTCATTGGCTGCCGCTATCCAAACACTGGGTAGACTATATCTGTAGTAGCTGTTGATGAAGGTGTTACAAAAATCTTTGCAACATGTTGCCTGAGCAATATAAGATAAGAACAGTAATGACTATTCTGAAAAACAATTTGGTTCAAAATATATTTTCATCAATATCAATTGGAGGATGCATCATTTAAAATAGTTTTAATTAAACAATGCAATAATTTTTTTAACAGTTTTAATTTCTGATCATGTCACATTGTGATAATTTTACATTTTATATCATTGTGTACAATTCAATTTCACTGGTTCAAGTTATTTGCACTCCTCAATCGATTATTGTGAAAGATTTTATCGTGCCCTCACCGAACAACTACTAAAGAGGAAATACCCGGTTGCAATAGTTGACAACAAACAAGCTTGTCATGCTATCAACAGCGCCTCAACATAGAGTAATAGCTATGTCGGGCTGTACTGGGTTGCTCAGAGCCAATTCCTATTACAGAGCGCTACTGCAACAGTGGTAATGGCTTTTCTATTGACAGAATGTGCATGGAAATACACAGTGTTCCTCCGGATTCAGGAGAACTAGACAACTTAACCAGGCAACCTGCCAGACTAAATACAAATAGTTTAAATATTAATCACTTTACTGTAACACAATATGCATTAGCACAAACAAGCTCACAGTACAAATGCACAAACGAGACCGCCTCTCTGGGATAATGTTTGAGGATATATTGTGGTAGATTTTGGTGGAGGTTACTAGTAAATAGGCAGTTTACTATCCACCCTTGTGAGACAATGCGCCAAACTTTAACCAACAGCATTCAATCAACTGCTGTATAGGAGAAAAGTCATACTGTGCCGGTGGCATAGTGTGCAGGCCGGTAGTGACCCCTGCAGGGCCGGTATTGACCCCTTACTGACCCGGTATAGCTATACTGGGCCGGCACAAGATGGCCGACATAGCCAAGGAACTGCAAAACCATCTAGGAACTCAGTCAAGGCCAGGAACCGGAACTACCCTTCCTCGGATTACCGACTTCCGACTTCCGATTACCCTTCCTCGGTGGACCATATTCTATCTACAGCCTGGGAGCCGTGCAGGACCGCTGATTGGACAGTAGGAGATAGGAATCCGCCCTTAGCCACTTGGCGCCTTTATCATTTAACTCACTTGCATTGCATGATTGGATCACTATTTATATAATTGATTGCATTGGCTAGATTACTTCCTGTGCACTTATTGTTATATACTTTATATTAATTAGTTCCTGTGAGCTCTCCTATAAAAGGACAGAATTTTGCCTTACTCTTGGCATTCATTCTCATGTCTTGCCACAAACACCCTAGAGGAATAATTACCCTCTAGGACTTTGTCTGAAGAATATAGCCACTTACACAAGCACTACGCTGTATTGTTTGTTTGAGCCATGGGCTCTTGCCATACCGAGTAATTCAGTTGCCTGACCACAGTTTTCACTGTCAATCAACACAGTGTTCCCTCTGGAGAGAGGCATAATACTCGAGACTAGTGAATGTCCGTGGTAAACAGACCAAAATCCATTACAATATGGAGAAAATATGCAAATGATAGCGGCTGAAATTACAGCGTGCTGTTGGGCTAAAATAATCCGCCCATACAACAAAACTGATTGAAACGTACACCGGCTGATGCTTTATAAAAACAAGGTAAAGAAAGCAAATGTAATACGAAACAGTCACACAATGAGCTGATGTTGTATAGGATGCTAACCACCAATATTTCAATGTTAGTAGATTGGCAGTAGGACGGGAATTCCCTCGCTTCATCTACTTCATTGCAGCTTGCCTGCTGCAACCAGCGCTATCAACAGTATTTGCTTCAGGCAAATCTGCGAGTGCATTTCGATGACTCATTTTGTGAACAATCAAAAATGCATCAGATTAAATTGAGTCCCACAGCAGCAAGTATCACTTGCATGTTATCAGAGCAGCAGTTACACTCTGTAAAATCCACTACAATATTTACTATAACCGTTCATAGAGCACAAAAAAGTCTAAATGCTTAGTATTTGTGTTTTAGTGAAGTTAAAGTACTTTTGTCAAGACAGTTTTTAAGTTTTTTGTTTTTGTAAAAAAAATTGTATAGGTTTATTTGAATGTATTTTTTGCAAAACTAACCGCAATTTTTCTCGAAAAAAAACAACACTTGAAACTAAAAACATTCACGTTTGAAAAAAACTCATGTAGAAAGTTTTAAAGCCAGTAAACTTAAAGTTTATAGTCGAAACTAGGGAAATATTTTGTGACAATGGGCATTGTTAGAGTATCAACCCGCTGATATGGGAAGTTTTGATTAACGCAGGCAAGATTCAAACAATCATTGTGTCTGAAATTTCATTGAAATCAGGACTTAAATATCTTTTCAAAACTTATTCAGATTATTTTTCTCCATGTAAATCATTTGTATTGTGGTATCTATATATTTAAATTAATTAAACTGCGTCAACATCAAAACTCACTCACTCAATAGGACCCATTCTCTGTGGTTCAGAGGCACCCTCCTCCGCTACTTAGTACTGCAAAGAAGTGACTAATAGTCAAAATTTTCCGGGATCTGTGACAGCTATTGCCATCTCGACACTGGATATCATGCAGTGCTGGTCACAAAAATCACAGGGCTAGCATTAATTTCTGCAGAGCGGGCACAAGACAGCCCATCTGCAAAGAATGGCCAACCAGCGAGCAAAACCCAGATACTACAGCAATGAATAGATTAACAGAAGCATTTCAAGCCATCATGAGACCCAACAAAGGCAATGCACTAACTACTTTCAAAGCCCTGAAGTTCGACGGAAAATGAGATGTCGAAAACTTTATTAACAGACGAGTGGAAGTAGCGGAGATGGATGCATGGCCAGAGAATACGGCCATGTTACACTTAACAGATGCACTACTGCGTACAGCATTAGACTGTGGAAAGCCTCCGCATCTGCAGGGTATCTTTGCTGCCCTACGGGCACGTTTTGGTCTGGCGCCAAGGGAAGCTATATCCTGGCTCACCAACCTGCGCAGGCAGCACAAAACACCACTCCAGGAACATGCTAGTGAGGTAGAGCGTCTAGTTGGCATTGCTTATGCTGACCTCCCTCATAGACCCATGCAGAGGATGATGCTGGATACGTTCAGTACCACAGTTGGGAATGCCTATTTGCAAAGAGATTTGTTGGCCATGCAGCACATCGACTTTGCTGATGCAGTCCGGGCAGGCAACAAATATCTGCAGATTAAAACACCGTTTGAAGAGCGCCAGGCTCATGCGCATATGGTGGAAGAGGAAACTGACAAAAGAAGAAGAAGAGTGGACAAGAGCTGCCGCCAGGAGTCTGCCTCAATGTGTCTCCACCACAACCCCAGTGCAGCAGAGACACAGCACTCCTACACCTACCATCCCGGATCCTGTTGCAGCTATCATGGACAGTCTGAAGACATTGACTGGAGAACTTTGGTCGCTAGTGGCAGCCAGAAAAACTGTTCTACCACTGCTGATGGACACAGCACCTACGCTGTGATGCTGGGGCTGTGGTCAGCCAGGCCACATGATAGGTACCTGCCCTAGAACCCAATGCACAGTTAGGTTTTAAGATACCCCTAGACAGACAGGAAACGCCAACGCCTGCGATAACGCCACCGGCAGCTGACTGCAGTCGGGTAAGCCGGGTACCCCCTAGACCCCGTTGGGTCCCTCAACTCTTGAGAGGACAACTCCCCAGAATACAGACGGCAGAACCACAGCTGGTGCAATTTTACCAGGCCAGCTACTTCCTAGCTGGACACTTAGCCGGTAATCCAGCTGACTTGCTGACTTACTTACCGGCAACTACCACAGTCTCTGAAAAATATGCTGCAACACAGCGAGTCGCATGATCTGATGGCTGACGAATCTAGAATCCCCTTCTATGGCAGGGTGCAAGTCAACTTGCAACTACATGGGTTCAGGGAGAGCCTAAACTTTGTGATCAGCGACATCAACGAAGATGCCATTATTGGCATGCCGTTTCTCACCGTACACAAGTGCGCTCTGCGATTCCAAGATTCTAAGGTCATCATAGACGGGCATGAGCTTCCATGTACAGATAAGCATGGCAACCGCTGGGAGACTGCATCAGACTGGCATGTGCACAGCCGGCAGAGAGCCCCTTTTTTGACCCAGGAGAAGAGATACGCCCCTTTGAGATGGAGAAAGTCCACATGCAGATACCCATGATGGAGACAACTGTGTAAGAAACTCATCAGGATGTGGAGAGTGTTCAACCAGAGGCCTGCAGCAACAAATTTCAGTCGTATTGGACTGAAACTGTGGACGCTAGAAGCAAAACAGTGTTTTTCTCCCCCGCTGGCTACACCCCTGCGACGGAGAGAGGGGAGCCCTGCTGCTGGAAAGAGGCAGCAACTTTTCATCCATCCAACTCCTGCAAAGAAATATAAAGGAACAGCCAGCAAACACAGTGTAGAGGCATTCTACAAAAGGACTCAACTGTGCCCAGACAGGAATTCCCACGACCCGCCTAGTGAAAAGACTAGGAACGCAGGAAGAGCACTCAAAAAACCCACACGAGAGGTGCATACCATGCTGATCATAGTTTTCACTGTCATACTGGCACAGTGTCCCTTCTGGAGAGAGGTAGAATACTCGAGATTGGTGGATATTTGTGGTAACCAGACTGAAATACACTACAATATTACATACTGTAGATGACTTTCTCTCTATACTTGTACAGAGTAGTAATATATGAGTTTACACAGAACAGCATAGACTGGTGTGTCTGAGCTGAGGGCATCATTTAATGATACGGAGAGCTGCAGGTTTCCATTTGCCATACCATCTGTGTCACCTCTGGAGAAAAGTATAATACCTGAGTGGCATATATACCACGATACTGAGTATACTGAGTATAGTGGCATTTTGTGGTTAACCATAATAGAATCCTATAGAGTAGCTCACTTGGTAATAAGGGACTAGAAAGCACACTTCAAGTACTGCTTCCTTCCATAAAAATAAGAGCTTTTCTCTGTTCAGGAACTAGTCGTTTATTAAATTTCCAATAAATAGTTTGATATATTAAATTGATTTGTCTGGTAGTTTAGATTCGGCTAAATTTTCTAGTTCTCCAAAGTAACAAGTCAAAAAAAATTTTTCATGGTCATAATCCAGTTGATGTACATTTATTAAGTTGCACTGAATATCGTTTATGATTATCTTTTGTATTTATGAGCCGACTATTACAAATACTTCATTTTCACAATATAAATAAGTAGTTGTTCATCATGATGGGAAAATGCAGCACACAATGCCGCAAACAATGCTGCAAGCAATGTGCAAACAAAGCCGCAAACAATGCTGCAAGCAATGCCGCAAAATTATTTGACTTGGTAGAACAAATTTTTTCGAAAAATCGAAGTGCAAATTTCAATTTTTCTTCAGTACTGAACATTCATGCTAAACTTGTTGAAAAAGCAAAGATTAGCATTGATGCACTTTGAAAAACACTCGCTATTGTGAGGGCGAGTATCTGGTTGCTAAAAATAGTCGGAATTAAATGTCAATTTTGAGCACAGATAAAGTGTATAAAAGTTTCTGTCAATCTTTTATGTCTCGTAATAATTGATCTCTGAATTAAGTTTTAGTAATTGGGTTAATTGCAGTTTTCACTCTCCATACTGGCTATGCCCCCTCTATAGAGAAGTATAGTACTTGGGAATCATTCACTCTAGTGATTGTCCAGACCAAAATCCACTGCAATTATAGCCTAGCCCTTGGCTCAGACATAAAAGACTTGATGTCGTAGCATAGCAACATGTATTTGCATGCTATATAACCCTATAGTGGCAACTCACTAAAGTATAATAATAAAAGGACTGTAAGTAATGCACGTAGAAATGCAGTTGACAATGTAAAAATCCAGCATTAAGGCTTTGCCACACTGGATCGAATTTGTACATGCAAATTAGTTTGTGCAGAAACACAGTTAGCAAGCAAAGCCACACTCAAGGCAATCAGCTGCTTGGGAGTTATCCTGCTTATTGGGCAGTACTGACAAATCATACCGTTGAAGCATATAGCGCCATCCTACTACAGTCTTGAGGAATCAATATGTAAATGTCTTTTGAATTGTTATTTAGTGTCTTTATCAAATAGTTTATTGTAACCAACTAAATCTGATAGATGTATTCACGGGTTGGATTGATCTGTACAATAAATTTAATAAATAATATTTTCCGTAATCCTACAGGCAAAATAATTTTGATTTGCGAAGCATACTCATAGGTCGCGAACACCACCGGTCCACAACATAAAACTAATATATACCTACGTGAGTGATGTTTGCTTCAAAGAGGTTCATTCTAGGTATTAGTATTGTTTTATCATTATCTGTCAATACTACAAATTATATATGCTGTTTATTGTTATTAGTCATTATTATTGTCATGTATAAGAATATATTGGAATGGATTGATCATAATAATAATAAAAGCAGAGCCACCTTGCTAAAAAAATAAAGACCAATGTTATTGTCATACTATACTTAATCAAGAATAAACTGCTTTGAACTAAAAGTTATCAACCGGATAAGTGTAAAGATGTTTACTCTTTGACTCTCTACCACTATCTGCTACTTACCGATTCATCATGCTGATACTATCAGTAATGAATCATCGGCACAATAGCCGTCGCGGATGACTTGCTTAAACATGTGAAAATAATTGTGCTCGCTACAATGCACCCTAGAATTTTAAATCTCGACCATCTGATCCAAATTGAAGGATATTATGTCTTATTATTATATAATAAAATTTAAACAACTGGATCGATGCGTTTGTGGGCCACTGATGTTGATCCCAAATATAACTGATGTTATATTATGTTATATGTTCCTCGATCCAGCCCGCGAGTACACCTAATAATCAGCCGTGTAGTGCACAATTATTCCATGACAGCTAGCCATTGACACTATGATAGACAAAAATTGTATTCAATTGAAGATATGTTAATATGAAAACTATTAAATTGCTGCTGCCACACAAGCAACAAAAGAGTCAACTGAACAATTGTAATCAACAATTATAAAATTATTTGGAACTTTAAACTTTAAAATATGCTCGAAGCAAGGCGCAATGCTGGTGTGCTGCTAAATCAGTTTATTAAACAAGTTCACCACTGTGAAACCTGACAAAAAATGAACCATGTGTTACTACCATTAAACATCAAAAGCAACACCTTAGGAACAAAGGCATTAATTTAATACACAAAAAAACTACAAAGCAAAGGCAATTAAAGTAGTAATATATGAGCAGATCTCCCTACCAAGTGTTTTTTTGTGGATTACACCTAGGGGTGAAAGCAATGGGTTACGGCGTCGGATGGATTTGCCGAGTTAATATAGTATTTCATTTGAGGGGCATTTGAGTGGCATTCAAGTGGCATTTGAGTTTTGATTATTTTTTTACTTAATTTGAACTTATATGTCATATAGAGTTTATATTGTATTTCATTTGAGGGGCATTTGAGTGGCATTTGAGTGGTACTCAAGTGGCATTTGAGTTTTGATTATTTTTTTACTTGATTTGAACTTATATGACATATAGATTTTGAATGTATGGCATTCAAGTTTTGATAATTTTTTTTACATAATTATATACATACTTGAGAGATAGAGGAGAGAGAGGGAGGAGAGAGGGAGAGAGAGAGGAGAGAGAGATTTTTTAGTTTTCTATACATTCATGTATATTTGGTTAATTATGGACGTATTTATGGATGTATTTATATCTACATAGAGAGAGGAGATATATCTACATTGAATAAATATATTGATCAAAAATGAAAATTATATGATTATATACCTGATTACATAATAAGTAGGGAAAATCTTCCTATATAATATAGCTAGAGTCAGTAAATACTAAGTTATACAAAGCAATACAACTTGTAATGACATTCAATGCATTCATACATACATACATATGGTATCTTGAGAGAGAGAAAGAGAGAGAGGAGAGAGATCTTTTAGTTTTCTAGCAATTAATGTATATATGGTCAATTATGTACATACTTATGGGTATATTTATATCTACATAGAGAGAAAAGAGAGGAGATATATCTAAATTGAATAAATACATTGATTAAAAATGAATCATTATATGATTATATACATTTATTACATAATAAGTAAGGAAAATCTCCCCACATAATATAGCTAGAGTCAGTAAATACTACGTAATACAAAGCACTACAACTTGTAATAAATACAAAGTAATAACAGTTAATGCATAGTTTGTTCCTTTACAATGTTGTCTTTGATGTAGTGATGTTATATCTTAGGAAAGAAGACTTCTGTTCTATGTGGTTTAATTTCGTGATGAACTAAAATAAAAAAATTATGTATCAGTATAGAATGATTAAGCAAAAATGTAAAATAATTACATGAATTTGAATTATAGTTCTAGTTACATTGGATAGTTTACATTATTAGAAAAGGGAAATAACTCACCAAGTTACATTGTTCAACTTGTTCTTTCTTGAGCATTATTTTCACCAAGTGCTTTTGATTCTCTTTCATCTATCTAAAACAAAACAAAAAATACTTGCTTTATAAATATGTTGTAAAAAAATACACTAATTACACCAAAAAGACGCTTTTTTTTACCTGAAAAAATGTATATGTTCAACATTTTGTTGTAAAAACTACGTTAATTACACCCAAAAAGTCCTTTTCTTTACCATGAAAATGCATATATTCAGCATTTTGTTGTAAAAAATACACTAATTACATCAAAAAAGTCCTTTTTTCACCTAGAAAATGTATATATTCAGCATTTTGTTTAATTTATGGTAAAAATTAGTAAAACTCACCTATAGTGATATGATTGCCTTGAGTTATAGATAAGCTTTTTGAACTCTTGTTCTGTTCAGCATCATCGAAATATAATATAAGTAATTTTTAGAGTCTTCATTGGTTTGGTATCATCTAAGTAGGTGATAGATCTTGAAAGAAATTCTTGCTGTGTTGGAGAACATCTTGAAAGAAATTCTTGCTGTGTTGGAGAAGTGTGCTGTCTTCAGAATCCATGTAGTTTGAGTCTTCATTGATTTGGTATCATCTAAGTAAGTCGTAGATCTTGAAAGGAATTCTTGCTGTGTTGGAGAAGTAGACTGTCTTCAAAATTCATGTAGTTTGAGTCTTCATTGGTTTGGTATCATTTAAGTAGGTGGTAGATCTTGAAATGAATTTTTGCTGTGTTGGAGAAGTATGCTGTCTTCAAAATTCATGTAGTTTGAGTCTTCATTGGTTTGGTATCATCTAAGTAGGTGGTAGAGCTTGAAAGGAATTCTTTCTGTGGTGGAGAAGTATGCTGTCTTCAAAATTCATGTAGTTTGAGTCTTCATTGATTTGGTATCATCTAAGTAAGTCGTAGATCTTGAAAGGAATTCTTGCTGTGTTGGAGAAGTCGACTGTCTTCAAAATTCATGTAATTTGAGTCTTCATTGGTTTGGTATCATCTAAGTAGGTGGTAGATCTTGAAATGAATTCTTGCTGTGTTGGAGAAGTGCGCTGTCTTCAAAATCGATGTAGTTTGAGTCTTCATTGATTTAGTATCATCTAATTAAGTCGTAGATCTTGAAAGGAATTCTTGCTGTGTTGGAGAAGTATGCTGTTTTCAAAATTCATGTAGTTTGAGTCTTCATTGGTTTGGTATCATTTAAGTAGGTGGTAGATCTTGAAATGAATTTTTGCTGTGTTGGAGAAGTATGCTGTCTTCAAAATTCATGTAGTTTGAGTCTTCGTTGGTTTGGTATCATCTAAGTAGGTGGTAGATCTTGAAAGAAGTTCTTGCTGTGTTGGAGAAGTCGACTGTCTTCAAAATTCATGTAGTTTGAGTCTTCATTGGTTTGGTATCATCTAAGTAGGTGGTAGATCTTGAAAGGAATTCTTGCTGTGTTGGAGAAGTGAGCTGTCTTCAAAATTGATGTAGTTTGAGTCTTCATTGGTTTGGTATCATCTAAGTAGGTGGTAGATCTTGAAAGAAATTCTTGCTGTGTTGGAGAAGTGTGCTGTCTTCATTTTCATTAGCTTGGTATCATCTAAGTAGGTGGTAGATCTTGAAATGAATTCTTGCTGTGTTGGGGAAGTACGCTGTCTTCAAAATCTATGTAGTTTGAGTCTTCATTGGTTTGGTATCATCTAAGTAGGTGGTAGATCTTGAAAGGAGTTCTTGCTGTGTTGGAGAAGTCGACTGTCTTCAAAATTCATGTAGTTTGAGTCTTCATTGGTTTGGTATCATCTAAGTAGGTGGTAGATCTTGAAATGAATTTTTGCTGTGTTGGAAAAGTGAGCTGTCTTCAAAATTGATGTAGTTTGAGTCTTCATTGGTTTGGTATCATCTAAGTAGGTGGTAGAGCTTGAAAGGAATTCTTTCTGTGTTGGAGAAGTATGCTGTCTTCAAAATTCATGTAGTTTGAGTCTTCATTAATTTGGCATCATCTAAGTAAGTCGTAGATCTTGAAAGAAATTCTTGCTGTGTTGGAGAAGTCGACTGTCTTCAAAATTCATGTAGTTTGAGTCTTCATTGGTTTGGTATAATCTAAGTAGGTGGTAGATCTTGAAATGAATTCTTGCTGTGTTGGAGAAGTGCGCTGTCTTCAAAATCGATGTAGTTTGAGTCTTCATTGATTTGGTATCATCTAATTAAGTCGTAGATCTTGAAAGGAATTCTTGCTGTGTTGGAGAAGTATGCTGTCTTCAAAATTCATGTAGTTTGAGTCTTCATTGGTTTGGTATCATTTAAGTAGGTGGTAGATCTTGAAATGAATTTTTGCTGTGTTGGAGACGTATGCTGTCTTCAAAGTTCATGTAGTTTGAGTCTTCATTGGTTTGGTATCATCTAAGTAGGTGGTAGATCTTGAAAGGAGTTCTTGCTGTGTTGGAGAAGTGCGCTGTCTTCAAAATCGATGTAGTTTGAGTCTTCATTGATTTGGTATCATTTAAGTAGGTGGTAGATCTTGAAATGAATTTTTGCTGTGTTAGAGAAGTATGCTGTCTTCAAAATTCATGTAGTTTGAGTCTTCATTGGTTTGGTATCATCTAAGTAGGTGGTAGATCTTGAAATGAATTCTTGCTGTGTTGGAGAAGTGCGCTGTCTTCAAAATTGATGTAGTTTGAGTTTTCATTGGTTTGGTATCATCTAAGTAGGTGGTAGATCTTGAAAGAAATTCTTGCTGTGTTGGAGAAGTGTGCTGTCTTCATCTTCATTAGCTTGGTATCATCTAAGTAGGTGGTAGATCTTGAAATGAATTCTTGCTGTGTTGGGGAAGTATGCTGTCTTCAAAATCTATGTAGTTTGAGTCTTCATTGGTTTGGTATCATCTAAGTAGGTGGTAGATCTTGAAATGAATTCTTGCTGTGTTGGAGAAGTGCGCTGTCTTCAAAATCGATGTAGTTTGAGTCTTCATTGATTTGGTATCATTTAAGTAGGTGGTAGATCTTGAAATGAATTTTTGCTGTGTTAGAGAAGTATGCTGTCTTCAAAATTCATGTAGTTTGAGTCTTCATTGGTTTGGTATCATCTAAGTAGGGGGTAGATCTTGAAAGGTGTTCTTGCTGTGTTGGAGAAGTCGTCTGTCTTCAAAATTCATGTAGTTTGAGTCTTCATTGGTTTGGTATCATCTAAGTAGGTGGTAGATCTTGAAATGAATTCTTGCTGTGTTGGAGAAGTGCGCTGTCTTCAAAATTGATGTAGTTTGAGTCTTCATTGGTTTGGTATCATCTAAGTAGGTGGTAGATCTTGAAAGAAATTCTTGCTGTGTTGGAGAAGTGTGCTGTCTTCATCTTCATTAGCTTGGTATCATCTAAGTAGGTGGTAGATCTTGAAATGAATTCTTGCTGTGTTGGGGAAGTATGCTGTCTTCAAAATCTATGTAGTTTGAGTCTTCATTGGTTTGGTATCATCTAAGTAGGTGGTAGATCTTGAAAGGAATTCTTGCTGTGTCGGAGAAGTGTGCTGTCTTGAAAATTGATGTAGTTTGAGTCTTCATTGGTTTGGCATCATCAAAGTAGGTGGATCTTGAAAGGAATTCTTGCTGTGTCACATAAGTAGGAGAGAAAGTCATGTTGTTTTACATCTATTGTTGGTGTTGGTAGATCTTGACCACATGTTTATAGTCTTTGCTACTGCTGCATTTCGTCTCAAACAAGAGTCCAAAGTAGACATCATAACTACAAAATACAAAAAATTGATTGTTACAAGTAGTAATATATGAGCAGATCTCCCTACCAAGTGTTTTTTTGTGGATTGGACCTTGGAGTTGAGACAATGGGTTACGGCGTTGGATGAATTCGCCGAGTTTATATTGTATTTTACTTGAGGGGTACTTGAGTGGCATTTGAGTGGTATTTGAGTGGCATTTGAGTTTTGATTAGTTTTTTACTTAATTTGAACTTATATGGCATATAGATTTTGAATGTATGGCATTCAAGTTTTGATAACTTTTTTACATAACTCGAACTCATATGGTATCTTGAGAGAGAGGGGAGAGGAGAGAGGAGAGATGGGAGATGAGAGAGGAGAGAGAGGAGAGAGATTTTTTAGTTTTCTATACATTCATGTATATATGGTTAGTTATGTACATATTTATGGGTATATTTATATCTACATAGAGAGAGGAGATATATCTACATTGAACAAATATATTGATCAAAAATGAAAATTATATGATTATATACCTGATTACATAATAAGTAGGGAAAATCTTCTGGAGAGAGGGGAGAGGAGAGATGAGAGAGGAGAGAAGAGAGAGGAGAGAGAGGAGAGATTTTTTTAGTTTTTTATACATTTATGTATATATGGATAATTATGTACATATTTATGGATATATTTACATTTACATCATTGAATAATATACATTTATTACATAATAAGTATATTAAATGCTATAAAATATGTTGGAAAATTACCAAATTAGACCTCTAGATGGTTAAAATCTACAGTATTTGGGAAATAACTGCCAGAGAGGAGAGAGGAGTATTTGGTAGAGGAGAGAGTATGTTGAGAGAGAGGAGAGATAAAAAGAGGAGATATATCTACATTGAATAAATACAGTGATTAAAAATGAAACAATATGTGAATATATACATTTATTGTGTAATAAGTAGGGAAAATCTCATACAATATAGCTAGAGTCAGTAAATATTAAATAATACAAACTTAGGAAGGAAGACTTCTGTTCTATGTACTTTGGATTCCATAATGAACTAAAATAAAAAGTTATGTATTAGTATAGAATGGTTAAACAGAAATTTAAAACAACTACAAACTCTTACCAAATAGTACTTTTTTATTAATTATTACCTTATCATCAAAAATTGACTGTTAATCGGATGTTTTTGTAGCTTTTCGTGTCTTACGTTGTTGAGTCCTTACCCTTCTAGCTTGTCTTTGAGCGGACTGTCGCTGCATGTTTCTTCTTTTTAGAGCAAGTTCTTTACGAGCGCACTCGATAGAAATTGGTGTGTTTACCTGTTGTAGTTGATATTGTCGTTGTTGTAATACATAATGTAATCTCTGAATGTCTGATGTAACATCATTCCCTAAGAGCTTTAATGTTAGAAAAGATTCAGTTCGAAAACTATTTAGCTGCTCTATCAAGTCTTTCTGTATGAATTTACAATTGTTTGAGATAATTCGCACTCTCTCTTCAATTTTCTTATTGCATATGTTTTGTAGAAGTATCAAGTCCTCTTGAGTCAAAGATTTAGGCTGAGTTTCTGATTCTGTGTTGTTAACTATTTCCATTTTTTGTCATTGAATCTGAAAAAAACAAAAAAAAACAGATGATTAATTTTGTTCAGTTGTTTTAGTATAATAAATAATATATGAGTAAAAACTGTAATTTATTAAGTTTTTACCTTGATGCTCTTCTAATAGCTGTAGTAGATGTTGCTTCTCTGATAGCTGTTGTAGAACTGGATGCTTTCTGTGTGAAAACTATGACTCTTATATAGCTAAAGTTGTACTGATTAAACCCTATGAACACCATCTCGTGTCAATCTCTATGAATCAACATTTGTTCACGCGAAGGAAAGTCAATGCTTTCGCGGGAATAAATAAATAATTTTCACGCGAACACAAACCAATGCTTTCGCGGGAATAAATAAGCTATTTTCACACGAATGGAAACCGTTGCTTTTGCGGGAATAAATAATTTATTTTCACGCGAATAGAAACCAATGCTTTCGCGGGAATAAAGAATTTATTTTCACGCGAATAGAAACCAATTCTTTCGCGGGAATAAATAATTTATTTTCACACGAATAGAAACCAATGCTTTCGCGGGAATAAATAAACTATTTTCACGCGAATGGAAACCGTTGCTTTCGCGGGAATAAATGATTTTATTTCCCGCGGATGAAAGTCAATGTTGTCGCGGGAATAAATACTTTATTTTCACGCGAATGGAAACCGTTGCTTTCGCGTGAAAATAAAATATTTATTCCCGCAAAAGCATTGGTTTCTATTCGCGTGAAAATAAAGTATTTATTCCCGCGAAAGCAACGGTTTGTATTCGCGTGAAAATAAAGTATTTATTCCCGCGAAAGCATTGGTTTCTATTCGCGTGAAAATAAAGTATTTATTCCCGCGAAAGCATTGGTTTCTATTCGCGTGAAAATAAAATATTTATTCCCGCGAAAGCAACGGTTTCCATTCGCGGGAAATTAAATCATTTATTCCCGCGAAGACAACAGTTTGCATTCGTGTGAAAATAAAGTACTTATTCCCGCGAAAGAATTGGTTTCTATTCGTGTGAAAATAAATCATTTTTTCCCGCGAAAGCATTGGTTTCTATTCGCGTGAAAATAAAATATTTATTCCCGCGAAAGCAACGGTTTCCATTCGCGTGAAAATTATTTATTTATTCCCGCGAAAGCATTGGTTTCTATTCGCGTGAAAATAAAATATTTATTCCCGCGAAAGCAACGGTTTCCATTCGCGTGGAAATTATTCAGTTATTCCCGCGAAAGCATTGGTTTGTATTCGCGTGAAAATAATTCATTTATTCCCGCGAAACAATTGACTTTCCTTCGCGTGAATAAATGTTGATTCATAGAGATTGACACGAGATGGTGTTCATAGGGTTTAATCAGTACAACTTTAGCTATATAAGAGCCATCGTTTTCACACAGAAAGCATCCAGTTCTACAGCGACTAACAGAGGAGCAACATCTACTACAGCTATTAGGAGAGCAACAAGGTAAGAAGCACTAAAATAATTATTTGTTTTTAATTAATTGAAACATCTAGGTTTTTGAATCTTAGTTTTTAAAAACAATCTTTTAATAAAACAATAGTTTCAGTATATTTACATCATTAAACTAAGTTCTTTTACTTTTTGCAGGTATGATGACATCACAGTCCAAAGCACTTCCTAAGCTCCATATTGAACCAATCACAGCTACCAACAACACTAACGCTATTTCCACTACAACCATCATTTCCACCACCAATGGCATTCACATTGATGATAGAAGATCCAATCCTAACACCTTTAATGATACATCTTCTCGCTCAAACACCAATGCTCATGCTGATATAGCAATGAACCATCATGTAGTTTCAGCTGACTCTCCTTTGAGTCCCACACCGGACTACACATATCTGCATGAGAACAGTGAAGTCAAACGAACGGAGGATATCAAAAAACCGACAGTTACATTATCTCAAGCTTCAATTTCCTTTTTATTCAGCAACAGCAAGAATAATACCGTAAACAAACTTAGAGAGTTTGAATTGCTCGAGATGGGTGGAATAATGACAGGAGCTATGCAGAAAGGAATGTTGGAAATCGGAAATTTTGTGAGTTTGTTGGATTTACCAATTCCTACGATATTGGAGGTTTTCGATGTTAATTACGTTGAAGATTATGGTATATTGGACTATGAATATGTTTTAAAAAACAATCATCGAATTCGAGTCAAGTCACTGATTGACAAAGAACTTACGGTGGAGCTACAGGAACTTGATCCCGGCTCTTCACAAATCCTAGTGTACATGGGAAAGCTAGAAGAAAATCAACCCGATCTACGTATTGTAGGAGATAATCATCGTCATCAAGGGCTAAAACAACGAGTTATAGCCAAAATCTTGAGAAAAAAATCATTGAAACAGTTGCAAGCATACTTTGATATCATCACTTTCGATAATATTCCTGTCAACACTCTTCTGACATTCACTAGACTTTCAGTTTGGAAAAATTTGAAGTCGAAGCAGCGAAAACGAAAACAAGATACATCGCCTTTACGTATCACTCACACTGTCACTTACAGATACATGATGAATGACGGATCTTTGATGACTGGGAAGATTGTTGTCCCTCCTGAGAACGTTTTGAAGATCAAAAATCATGAATGTGGTATGATCCACTATAAAAGTACGATGACAACTGAAAGCGGCACAAAGAAACACATTCTCACGATTCTGAGTGTTGAAGAAGCTTTGATGCTTCTATCTACTTCAAGTGAAAAAGAAGGAATAGCTTTCAGACTTTCTCTATTTGATGATGCTGAGCTGATGAAAAGTTATGATGATGATGTTGCTGCTGATGATGCTGCTGATGATGATGATGATGATGATGATGATGATGATGATGACGATGATAACATCAATGCTTATACCGATGAAGAAGATGATAATATGACGGATGATGACTCTAAGAACAAAAAATTTGAGGAAAAAGATGAAGTTGTCGACAATGATAGTGAGAAAAGCAATGAAGATGATGACAATCACATTTCAAGCGAAGCTAGCAGGATTTCAATATCGGAAATTTAATTAAGGTATGTTAATCTTCACTAGTAATAAGTAACTACTAATAGACGTATTTTTTACCATAGTATAATGTAGTTGTTATAACGACATCTATGTATGCTTTTAGATAGAATACGTGTACAAGTGAATGACCGTCGACTCGCCAAAATCTATCAGCAACAACTCATGAACATTAAATTACATATTATTTGTATTGTGCAATAATTTGTATATATTTAGTGTAATAAAGTATTTTATTCATATTTAACATTAGTTATTTAGCCAATTTGTAAAACTTTCGGGGCTACAACTCTAAAATGTTACAAAAATTTCAATGTTCCGACACAAAAATAAATATTTCAAGTTATCGTCTCATTTTTCAAAAATGTTAAGACAACTCCTATTTATAATTTCTAAACTTCGTTTTTGAAAAAATATGTAAAAGTTGTCGGCACATTGTGTCAAAATGATAAGACAACTCCGCTTTTGCACAAAAAATTGTGAAAAAATGTTTTATAATTTGTTTGAGAAACCAAAACAGTAGAAGACTTTTTACAACCGCAAGCATTATACTTTAGGTTTTACAGTTTTGTGAATTGGGTGTTGATAGTTTGTCACGATATGACATAATAATTAAGTAATTATAGTCTTTTTCATAACAATGCTATAGATTCAGTAATACAGATGTGAAATTTACGGTTTCATCACTTGAATGCAGTATGAAGGTAGTTGATGTAATATTTATTTTGTAATATTATGCAAAGTAATACAGTAAGAATGAAGCATATGGAGTTCTCAACCACAAAACAAATAAAAATAATGCATTAGGGTAAACTAATGACAGAACAATTTTACATGAAGTGTATACATGTGAATAAAGTATTCATAAAAACACAGACTATTGTCTGTATATATAATATATATAGAGAGTATTTATAAAAAACAGCCTATTAACTATATATTTTGTGGTAAGAAATTGTAAAATAGGATAGTTGCATAAAGTCTATGGTAAACTAATGACAGAACATTTTTTACATGAAATGTATTCATAAAAACACAGACTATTGTCTGTATATATAATATATATATATATAGAGAGAGTATTTATAAAAAAAACATCCTATTCACTATATATTTTGTGGTAAGAAATTATAAAATAGGGTAGTTGCATAAGACCTATTCCAGAGCCATGATAATATTAAAAAATATAGTGAAATAAAAATTTTAAAACTCACCTAAGAGTGCAGTTAGTACAAGAACTTCTTCTTGAGAAAAGTCTGAGTTTTTCTGCATTTTTCGTCTAATAGACGCTAATTTCAATTTAACACAATCATTAAAACCCTTTTTTTTCAGTCCATCTTTTATATTCAAAATTAATTTAAGTGAAGTTAAATCAATTTTCTTATCATCAATCTTTTGGCTTTCTTTTAAATCTACTTGGGTTTGAGGTTTAACTGTTATAGTATTAGATTCTAAAACACTGGTTTTTGGACTGCACTGTGAACTAGCAACAGAAATTAAGTCATTATTACTTTCTTCAGTTTCTGAAAGATCAGAATCTGAAGATATAAGTGCTCTCATTTTTTTACACTGGTTTTTAATCAAAAGTTTTCGATCTTCAGCAGCAGGTTTTTTAGCTATCGCCAACCATTTACTCCCTAATTCAAAATCTAGAACAATGTTTTCAGAAAAATAACCTTCTATTGGATAGAGATACACTAACGCAAATTTTTTCGGAAAAGTAATATCCATAAGTAATTCAGAATATTTTCTATTAATAAATAAAACAAAATTATTGTAACTAGCAATATCAACAATAAAAAACATTTTAGTTTTTAAAATACAACTATGTTGCTGAAGATCTCTCAAAGCTGTATGCGATTTTCCACATAAACAATAATAAATAAACAAGTGAGCACAAAAATGTCTTGAAAGAACTCGGCCAGGCTCATGCAATCCCCCTAATTTAAACTTCTTACCACAAAATATACAAGAGACGTTGTTTTTGTTTCCTTTCAGTGCTTCACTCAACATCTTTGTGCCATATGCGATCAACAGCAATGAGAGCACTGAAAGGAAATACCTAGGGCTTTTGTTATCAATATCTACAAACAAAATAAACAAATTCTCATCATATATAGATAACTTTCTTAAGCATGGTATATGTATATATATATATAAAGATAATGCATGTCACTTACACTTAAAACACTCTCTATCTTCTTTTATATTTCCATCTAGAAGACTTAATTCTTTATACTCCCTTAATTCAGGATTCTCTGCTTGAACTAAAATAGAAAATACGAATGTAGTTATGCTATTTTTTTGAAAAAATTCGAAAATCTTTTATAAATTGAATGAGTATATAGTAAGTAATATTTTCGTCATACTTACATTCAAATGTGTTCCGTTCATAGTACAGGAAGTTTTCGTTCTTCCCAACACATTGCTTACTTCCTATGAATCGTGAAGATGCTTTTTCTACAAAAAAATAACATAGTAAATGTAAAGTCATTATTATTGTACCTACAGACAAATTTACATTTTTCATAAAACAGAAAAACTTACTCATAGCAATATGCGTGCTAGCTTTGCTCTTTTCCGTCTTCTCTTCATCTTCAAAACACTCCTCCAACCACCTTAGTGTTTCATCATCGGTAGAACTTAATAAAACAATAAATCAAGATTGTAATTATTTAAAAACTCTATATAATACAGTTGAATATTGAATAATAAAGTTTCAATAATATACTTACATAGCACTGAAATCTATTTCATCTATATTTAATTCTAATGTAACATTTGAGGATGTAGACCTACAAGTAATATATATATATATACATTTGTATAAATTTATAAATGTAACTGCAACAAAATTGTAAAAGATAGTATAAATAACTTACTCATTTGTTGTAGGGATATTGCTAGCCATTGTTGTTTTGCAGAGTAAAACTTAAAATGAAGTATAAATGAAAACTGATACTGTTTAAAAAAAATAGTTTCTCTTATATACAAAACATTGAAGTCATTTATCAAGATTAATTTGTAGACTGATTTTCTGATTATTACTATGATAAATGATATTGTTTTTAAAAAAGTGGAAGACGATTAGGAAGTTGGTTAAAAAAATAGGAAGATAGAGATTAAATAGTTTAATAAGCTTAACCACCACAAACACTCCTGTAAACTGTCTTTCCATCTAGCTAAAATTTTTGAATGTAGAGCGTTGGATAAACAAATTTTACAACCTCTTTTAAATATAACTAGCTAGGATGAAACTTACATTTCATTTGAATGACACCTCACATCCTTCAAACATATTTTTATAGCAACAATTTTCATATAGACACATCAACAGCAAAACAATGATGCAGTGTAGTTCCATCTTTATATCATCAGACAGTAAATTAATATGTGAGAGCTTCAATTATAGTTTACACCATTAAGTATGAGTTCGGAATGTAATAAAATACTTTACAGGTACTGATAGCATTTAATAACTAGTTCAATTGCAGTTTATTGATATACTCTACTATAACACACACTACCACAAACAATCATATAGACACATCATCAGCAAAACAATGATGTAGTGTAGCTCCATCTTTATATCATCAGACAGTAAATTAAAATGTGAGAGCTCCAATTATAGTTTACAACATTAAGTATGAGTTAGGAATGTAATAAACACTTTAAAGATATCTGATAGCATTTAAATATGTATATGTAACATAACTCTTGATTTATTAGACAAAACAGCTTCCTAAAAATAGAAAATATACTATGTATGTTGATACATTATTATTTCACACAAAAAAACAATGAGATATTTTAAAAAAAGTAACAGTCTAACTAATAAAACAAGTGGATAAAGTCATGCTTTGCTCATGTTTTTTAGATGATAGCGGAGATAGCTAGGATTAAAAGTAAAACCACAAATCCGTTTTGGTGGAAGGCTGTATCTATATTAACTAATATGTAATGAAACAATAAAAAACAGGAGATAGATGCAATCAAGTTCTCTTCCTTTTTAGGTTGAATTCGACCTATAATTCCATCATCTATGGATGTTTGTTGTTTTTGTTTTAAATAGAAATAGCATGATAATAAATAGTGCTTACGTGTAACTAATGACTTTTCTCGAGCGACACACTTGATATTAAAAAGATCAAAACATATAGGATTAAGCGAGATGATGATTAATGTCTTTTCTGGAATGAGTTTATTAGTAAAATGACACTTGCGGGACACTTGCGCTATATTATAATTAATCACTTTTTAAAAATGACGTGGTAACATTACGTCGACTGAAATAATACCTAAAACGTCTCGCATAAATTTTGATCTGACTGAAAATGGACTGAAAACCTTCAAGGTGCGTAAAAATTATCGTAACTCGCTATAGCGGATATTCTAAGAAATATTTATTTTCTCGTTGGTAACTTGACGTAAAATATTTTGTAACGGATGTCACATGATCTCAATCGCTTTTTTTTTCAACTTAAACACTTAGTTACTCGTAAACATTTGATACTCGCTTGATTTCTTTGATAACAGTAATATCCCAATTGTGTTTATCGTAAATATTTCAAAAACGGATATTGCGCGTTTCAGTTGGTTTTTCCTACTAAATCGCTTAGTTACTCGTAAACATTTGAAAATTGTTTGATTTTTTCGCTGATAAAACATGTTGCAAGTATCTTTTACCAAATATTACCGTGATTTTCAATCAGTTTTCCTTACTAGATTACTTAATTACTCACCAACGTCCATAATTGTTTTTATTAATCATTGTTGCAAAGCAATGCTGTATTTAAATAATATTACTACGTTTCCAACCAATTTCCTTACTGAATTACTTAATTACTCGCCAGTATTTCATAATTTCTTTCACTAATAATTACAAATAATATTGTAAATAAATAATTTACCAGGAATATTTATGCTCAAGTCTCCTCTCTCTCCTCTAAACACTCTCTCTAGATATATACAAACACAGTTATTTTTATTGTACCTTGCACAAAAACACCCCCTAAAACTTGTTTTTAGGCTGAGTCTTATGGGTTATTTTAGGGGGAGTATCAGTCCTGGGAGTAGATACTAAATTGACGCAAATTTTTTTCATATGAATTTAAAACTTAACTAATGTAGTTTTTTTACCAAACATCAGTACATCAAAAACATTATTGTAAAGGTATATTATATAGGAAGATTTTCCATACTTATTATGTAATAAATGTATATAATCATATAATGATTAATTTTTGATCAATATATTTATTCAATGTAGATATATCTCTTCTCTCCTCTCTCCTCTCTTTCTTCCTCTCTCCTCTCTCTCTCCCTCTCTCCTCTCTCTCTTTCTTTATCTCAAGATACCATATGTATGTATACATTGATTATCATTACAAGTTGTAGTGCTTTGTATTACTTAGTATTTACTGACTCTATCTATATTATATAGGATGATTTTCCCTACTTATTATGTAATCAATGTATATAATCATAAAATGTTTCATTTTTGATCAATATAGTTATTCAATGTAGATAAAACTCCTCTCTCCTTTCTCTCTCCTCTCTCCTCTCTGTCTTCTCTCTCCTCTCTCTCAAGATGCCATATGAGTTCAAATTATGTGAAAAAAGTATCAAAACTTAAATGCCATACATTCAAAATCTAGATGCCATATGAGTTCAAATCAAGTAAAAAAATAATCAAAACTCAAATGCCACTTAAATGCCATTCAAACGCCACTCAAGTACCCCTCAAGTAAAATACAATATAAACTCGGCGAATTCATCCAACGTCGTAACCCATTGCCTCAACCCCAAGGCCAGAACCACAAAAAAACACTTGGTAGGGAGATCTGCTCATATATTACTACTGTTACAATTGATTCATTTATTTTCATTGGCTTTATCTACATAGAGTAGCGAAGAAAAAGTTTGTGTGAGTATAAAACTATCTAGTAGAGTTAAATTTATATCTAGGTTCAACTAGCATTGAATAATTATTGTTATTTTGTTAATAATAAATAAGTAGAGTCGGCTACTTTACTAGAGCTTGGACAAACACTTATTTTAAAAATGAATAATTAGAGCTTTCTACTAGTGTTAAATAATTGTTGATAATAATTTACCTTATCACCACTTAGAGCCAGATGATTTAATTAACTAAAGACAAATAATTATTTTAGCATTTCTTACCTTGATGCTGGATGTTCTCCTAGTAGCTGTAGTAGATGATGGTTCTCCGCTTGCTGTTGAAGAACTGGATGCTTTCTGTGTGAAAACAGTGGCTCTTAAATAGCTAAAGTTGTACTGATTAAACCCTATGAATCAGCATTTTTTCCAATGCTTTCGCGGGAATAAATAGTTTATTTTCACGCGAATAGAACCCGTTGCTTTCGCGGGAATAAATAATTTATTTTCACGCGAATAGAAACAGTTGCTTTCGCGGGAATAAATAGTTTATTTTCACGCGAATAGAAACCGTTGCTTTCGCGGGAATAAATAGTTTATTTTCATGCGAATAGAAACCGTTGCTTTCGCGGGAATAAATAATTTATTTTCACGCGAATGGAAACAGTTGCTTTCGCGGGAATAAATAATTTATTTTCACGCGAATAGAAACAGTTGCTTTCGCGGGAATAAATAGTTTATTTTCACGCGAATAGAAACCGTTGCTTTCGCGAGAATAAATAGTTTATTTTCACGCGAATAGAAACCGTTGCTTTCGCGGGAATAAATAATTTATTTTCACGCGAATAGAAACCGTTGCTTTCGCGGGAATAAATAATTTATTTTCACACGAATAGAAACAGTTGCTTTCGCGGGAATAAATAGTTTATTTTCACGCGAATAGAAACTGTTGCTTTCGCGGGAATAAATAGTCTATTTTCACGAGAATAGAAACCGTTGCTTTCGCGGGAATAAATAGTTTATTTTCACGCGAATAGAAACCGTTGCTTTCGCGGGAATAAATAATTTATTTTCACGCGAATAGAAACGGTTGCTTTCGCGGGAATAAATAGTTTATTTTCACACGAATAGAAACTGTTGCTTTCGCGGGAATAAATAGTTTATTTTCACGCGAATAGAAACCGCTGCTTTCGCGGGAATAAATAATTTATTTTCACGCGAATAGAAACCGTTGCTTTCGCGGGAATAAATAATTTATTTTCACACGAATAGAAACAGTTGCTTTCGCGGGAATAAATAGTTTATTTTCACGCGAATAGACACTGTTGCTTTCGCGGGAATAAATAGTTTATTTTCACGCGAATAGAAACCGCTGCTTTCGCGGGAATAAATAATTTATTTTCACGCGAATAGAAACCGTTGCTTTCGCGGGAATAAATAATTTATTTTCACACGAATAGAAACAGTTGCTTTCGCGGGAATAAATAGTTTATTTTCACGCGAATAGACACTGTTGCTTTCGCGGGAATAAATAGTTTATTTTCACGTGAATAGAAACCGTTGCTTTCGCAGGAAAATAAATTATTTATTCCCGCGAATGGAAACCGTTGCTTTCGCGGGAATAAACAGTTTTTATTCCCGCGAAAGCATTGGAAAAAATGCTGATTCATAGGGTTTAATCAGTGCAACTTTAGCTATTTAAGAGCCACTGTTTTCACTTAGAAAGCATCCAGTTCTTCAACAGCAAGCGGAGAAGCATCATCTACTACAGCTACTAGGAGAGCATCAAGGTAAGAAACGCTAAAATAATTATTTGTCTTTAGTTAATTAAATCATCTGGCTCTAAGTGGTTATAAGGTAAAAAAGAATCAATAATCATTTAACACTAGTAGAAAGCTCTAATTATTTATTTTTAAAATAAATATTAAAAATTTGTGAAAATGAACTGGTAACATTACGTCGACTGAAATGATGCCTAAAACGTCTCGCATAAATTTTGGTCTGACCAAAAACGGACTGAAAACCTTTACCTTTAGAGCGAGTACAAAATTATCATAACTTGCTATAGCGAATATTCTAAGAAATATTTGTTTTTTCCGTTGCTAACTTAACGTAAATATTTGTAACGGATGTCACATGATCTCAATCGGTTTTTGCCAACTGAATCACTTAGTTACTCGTAAACATTTGATACTCGCTTGATTTTTTGGTTGAGAACAGCAACATCCCAATTTGGTTTATCGTAAATATTTCAAAAACGGATATCGCGTGATTTCTGTTAGTATTTGCTACCGAATCGCTTAGTTACTCGTAAACATTTGAAAATCGCTTGATTTTTTCGTTGATAAAACATGTCGCAAGTATCTATTAACAAATATTACCGTGATTTCAATCAGTTTTCCTTACTAGATTACTTAGTTACTCATCAACATTTCATAATCGCTTTCATTAATAGTCGTTGCAAAGCAATGTTGTATTTAAAAAATATTACTACGATTCCAATCAATTTGGTTTTAATTATTTATATTTAAAATAATCGAACCTCAACTAGAATTCACTCCTAGGTAATTTATCTTTACTAGATAATTTTATGCTAATACTCCTAGGTACTTTATTTTTAGTGTCAACTGTAAAGTCTTGAAAGCACTTCACCATAGATTCAAGGAAATTTCCCATCTCCAGTGCTAGCAGTTGAGCTCATCACTATTGTTTTGTGATCATAATTTTTATTAAAACTTACCCTTCACTGAAGATTCAGTAGCTCTGGTAGATGTTGGTCTTTAAAATGTTGGTCTTTGAGAAGATGGTTTCAGTCTGAAAAAGTTGCTGCTTTTATAGTTCTCTGTTATCCGTGGAATGCTAATTATTTTTGTTACGGTTAGTTGTTTTTCAGACATTAACTTTTTTAGGGATTCCAATTTTGGTTGGGAAATCCATAACAGCGCAATAGAGACAATAAGACACTATTGACCATTCTAGGGATTCCAAAAATCAGATTGGGAAGTTCATAACAACGCAATAAGACGCGAGCAAACAAACTAGGAATTCCCAAATTTGTTGGAATTCCGTAACAACGCAATAAGACACTATCGACCAAAGTCCAACTTTTTCTGACAATCAAACAGTATGTAACGATCGCCAATCTAGGGATTCCAAAAGAAGGTATTGAAATTCCGTAACAACGCAATAAGACACGATCGACCAAAGTCCAACTTTTTCTGACAATCAAACAGTATGTAACGATCGCCAATCTAGGGATTCCAAAAGAAGGTATTGAAATTCCGTAACAACGCAATAAGACACGATCGACCAAAGTCCAAATTTTTCTGACAATCAAACAGTATGTAACGATCGCCAATCTAGGGATTCCAAAAAAATGTTTTGGAATTCCGTAACAACGCAATAAGACACGATCGACCAAAGTCCAAATTTTTTCTGACAATCTAACAGTAAGTAACGATCTCAAAATCCTGGCATTAAAATTTGTATAAAGTCACCATGGATGAAATACATTTCATCCATGAAAGTCATGCATGAATTTCATAACAATAACTTGTTGATTTATTTTCAAATTTGACAAAAAAATCTGTATAGATTATTTATTTCTAAAATTAATAAAATATTCCTGAAAAGTTTGAAAAAAATTTATATTGTTTCACATAACCGCAGAACAGGCGAGATTTATTGTGATAATACTCTTGGGGACAAAAGGTAGACAAATTTTGTAAGTTAGATACATTGAAATATTTTTCAATGGTTAGATACATAGACCTATAGGTCTATGGTTAGATAGGAAAATAACATGGGCATCGCCGCAAAATAGGCAGTTCTGCACCTACCTCCCTTATTGCGTTGTTACGGATTTCCAAAACATTTTTTTGGAATCCCTAGATTGGCGATCGTTACATACTGTTTGATTGTCAGAAAAATTTGGACTTTGGTCGATCGTGTCTTATTGCGTTGTTACGGAATTTCAATACCTTCTTTTGGAATCCCTAGATTGGCGATCGTTACATACTGTTTGATTGTCAGAAAAAGTTGGACTTTGGTCGATAGTGTCTTATTGCGTTGTTACGGAATTCCGACAAATTTGGGAATTCCTAGTTTTACCGCTCGCGTCTTATTGCGTTGTTATGAACTTCTCAATCTGATTTTTGGAATCCCTAGAATGGTCAATAGTGTCTTATTGTCTCTATTGCGCTGTTATGGATTTCCCAACCAAAATTGGAATCCCTAAAAAAGTTAATGTCTAAAAAACAACTAACCGCAACAAAAATAATTAGCATTCCACGGATAACAGAGAACTATAAAAGCAGCAACTTTTTCAGACTGAAACCATCCTCTCAAAGACCAGCATTTTAAAGACCAACATCTACCAGAGCTACTGAATCTTCAGTGAAAGGTAAGTTTTAATAAAAATTGAAAAATAAATAATTAGAGTCTTTTACTAGTGTTAAATAATTATTTATTTTTCAAATAGATAATTTGTGTTTCGAGTACATTTATATATAACTATATATATATATATCTAGTCTTTTGTTACTTCTAAAAAAATAATGTTGTTATTTTAGCAGGAATTATGGAGATGGAGGAGGGAAGTGATGTAAATATACAGGAGGATTGGGAATGGCTCATGAAAAATCATAATGTTATCAGACTTCTGGATGCTGATGATGAATACATAGATGATGAGTGTCAATCGGTACCTACCTAGTACAACCTAGTACAACCTAGCTATATAAGAAGCACCACTTTTACACAGAAAGCATCCACTTTAACAACAGTGACTGAAGGATCACCATCTACTACAACTACTAGAAGATTTTCTATATTAAGGTGAGAAATAATAAACAACTATTTAACACTAATAATGTAAACTATCCAATGTAACTAGAACTATAATTCAAATTCATGTAATTATTTTACATTTTTGCTTAATCATTCTATACTGATACATAACTTTTTTATTTTAGTTCATTACGAAATTAAAAGCACATAGAACAGAAGTCTTCCTTCCTAAGATATAACATCACTACATCAAAGACAACATTGTAAAGGAACAAACTATGCATTAACTGTTATTACTTTGTATTTATTACAAGTTGTAGTGCTTTGTATTACGTAGTACTTACTGACTCTAGCTATATTATGTGGGGAGATTTTCCTTACTTATTATGTAATAAATGTATATAATCATATAATGATTCATTTTTAATCAATGTATTTATTCAATTTAGATATATCTTCTCTCTTCTCTCTCTATGTAGATATAAATATACCCATAAATATGTACATAATTGACCATATATACATTAATTGCTAGAAAACTAAAAGATCTCTCTCCTCTCTCTCTTTCTCTCTCTCAAGATACCATATGTATGTATGAATGCATTGAATGTCATTACAAGTTGTATTGCTTTGTATAACTTAGTATTTACTGACTCTAGCTATATTATATAGGAAGATTTTCCCTACTTATTATGTAATCAGGTTTATAATCATATAATTTTCATTTTTGATCAATATATTTATTCAATGTAGATATATCTCCTCTCTCTATGTAGATATAAATATATCCATAAATACGTCCATAATTAACCAAATATACATGAATGTATAGAAAACTAAAAAATCTCTCTCTCCTCTCTCTCTCCCTCTCTCCTCCCTCTCTCTCCTCTATCTCTCAAGTATGTATATAATTATGTACAAAAATTATCAAAACTTGAATGCCATACATTCAAAATCTATATGTCATATAAGTTCAAATCAAGTAAAAAAATAATCAAAACTCAAATGCCACTTAAATACCACTCAAATGCCACTCAAATGCCCCTCAAATGAAATACAATATAAACTCTATATGACATATAAGTTCAAATTAAGTAAAAAAATAATCAAAACTCAAATGCCACTTAAGGAGTCAAATTCACAAAAAAACACTGGCTCACACCTATGAATACATCTCATGATTAAAACCACAACTCACATCCACAACTCACACCCACAACTCACACACCCAATTAAATCCCCGGGGGACCCAGGTGGCTTGAACTGCTCATATAACACTACTTCTATCGTTGGTGTTGGTAGATCTTGACCACTTGTTTATAGTCTTTGCTACTGCTGCATTTCGTCTCAAACAAGAGTCCAAAGTAGACATCATAACTACAAAATACAAAAAATTGATTGTTACAATTGATTCATTTATTTTCATTGGCTTTATCTACATAGAGTAGCGAAGAAAAAGTTTGTGTGAGTATAAAACTACCTAATAGAGATAAATTTATATCTAGGTTCAACTAGCATTGAATAATTATTATTATTTTGTTAATAATAAATAAGTAGAGTCGGCTACTTTACTAGAGCTTGGACAAACACTTATTTTACAAATGAATAATTAGAGCTTTCTACTAGTGTTAAATAATTATTGATAATAATTTACCTTATCACCACTTAGAGCCAGATGATTTAATTAACTAAAGACAAATAATTATTTTAGCATTTCTTACCTTGATGCTGGATGTTCTCCTAGTAGCTGTAGTAGATGATGGTTCTCCGCTTGCTGTTGAAGAACTGGATGCTTTCTGTGTGAAAACAGTGGCTCTTAAATAGCTAAAGTTGCACTGATTAAACCCTATGAATCAGCATTTTTTCCAATGCTTTCGCGGGAATAAATAGTTTATTTTCACGCGAATAGAAACTGTTGCTTTCGCGGGAATAAATAATTTATTTTCACGCGAATAGAAACAGTTGCTTTCGCGGGAATAAATAATTTATTTTCACGCGAATAGAAGCAGTTGCTTTCGCGGGAATAAATAGTTTATTTTCACGCGAATAGAAACAGTTGCTTTCGCGGGAATAAATAGTTTATTTTCACGCGAATAGAAACTGTTGCTTTCGCGGGAATAAATAGTTTATTTTTACGCGAATAGAAACAGTTGCTTTCGCGGGAATAAATAATTTATTTTCACGCGAATAGAAACAGTTGCTTTCGCGGGAATAAATAGTTTATTTTCACGCGAATAGAAACCGTTGCTTTCGCGGGAATAAATAATTTATTTTCACAGGAATAGAAACAGTAGCTTTCGCGGGAATAAATAATTTATTTTCACACGAATAGAAACAGTTGCTTTTGCGGGAATAAATAATTTATTTTCACGCGAATAGAAACAGTTGCTTTCGCGGGAATAAATAGTTTATTTTCACACGAATAGAAACTGTTGCTTTCGCGGGAATAAATAGTTTATTTTCACGCGAATAGAAACCGTTGCTTTCGCGGGAATAAATAATTTATTTTCACGCGAATAGAAACCGTTGCTTTCGCGGGAATGAATAATTTATTTTCACACGAATAGAAACAGTTGCTTCTGCGGGAATAAATAGTTTATTTTCACGCGAATAGAAACCATTGCTTTCGCGGGAATAAATAATTTATTTTCACACGAATAGAAACCGTTGCTTTCGCGGGAATAAATAATTTATTTTCACGCGAATGGAAACCGTTGCTTTCGCGGGAATAAACAGTTTTTATTCCCGCGAAAGCATTGGAAAAAATGCTGATTCATAGGGTTTAATCAGTGCAACTTTAGCTATTTAAGAGCCACTGTTTTCACTTAGAAAGCATCCAGTTCTTCAACAGCAAGCGGAGAAGCATCATCTACTACAGCTACTAGGAGAGCATCAAGGTAAGAAACGATAAAATAATTATTTGTCTTTAGTTAATTAAATCATCTGGCTCTAAGTGGTGATAAGGTAAAAAATAATCAATAATCATTTAACACTAGTAGAAAGCTCTAATTATTTATTTTTAAAATAAATATTAAAAACTTGTGAAAATGAACTGGTAACATTACGTCGACTGAAATAATGCCTAAAACGTCTCGCATAAATTTTGGTCTGACCAAAAGATGATTTTTATACGCACGGTGTCTAAGCTATTCGCTCGCAAGAACGCAAGCTCTGTCATTGACAAATCTGTCTGTTTGTCCAAGCGATTTCAATTACTTATTAATAAAAATATGAACCCTCGACTAGAATTCACTCCTAGGTACTTTATCTTTAGTGTCAACTGTAAAGTCTTGAAAGCGCTTCACCACAGATTCAAGGAAATTTCCCATCTCCAGTGCTAGCAGTTGAGCTCATCACTATTGTTTTGTGATCATAATTTTTATTAAAACTTACCCTTCACTGAAGATTCAGTAGCTCTGGTAGATGTTAGTAGTAATATATGAGCAGATCTCCCTACCAAGTGTTTTTTTGTGGATTTGATCTTGGGGTGATACAATGGGTTATGGCGTTGGATGACTTCGCCGAGTTTATATTGTATTTTATTTGAGGGGTATTTGAGTGGCATTTGAGTGGCATTTAAGTGGCATTTGAGTTTTGATTATTTTTTACTTAACTTGAACTTATATGGCATATAAATTTTGAATGTATGGCATTTAGGTTATGATAACTTTTTACATAACTATATACATAATTATAACTCATAGGGTATTTAGATTTTGAATGTAAGGCATTAAAGGTTTGATAATTTTTTGTAATTCCGACTCATATGATATCTTGAGAGAGAGGAGAGAGAGGAAATATAGCTACAATGAATCAATACAGTGATTAAAAATGAAACAATATGTGAATATATACATTTATTGTGTAATAAGTAGGGAAAATCTCATATAATATAGCTAGAGTCAGTAAATACTAAGTAACTGAAGTTTTTAGCCATTTCAACTGGATAAAAAAGTACAGTCACTCGTATAATGCTTGGGATAGGAAGATCTTCAAATATTTTGCAAAACCGGAACTTTTGGTGAGTTAATCACTTGAGAACCTTTAGACTTTTCTATGAATCATTATATGATCATATACACTTATTGTATAATAAGTAGGGAAAATCTCTCCATATAATATAGTTAGAGTCGGTAAATAGTAAGTAATACAAAACAGTACAACTTGTAATGTCAATCAATAAACAGGCTTTTTTATACATTCATTATCCGCTTGAGACTACCTGTTGTCAGCATTTGATATTGAGTTTACATACCATCAACACCAAGCTGTTCATCAAAATCTTGTAATTCGTTTTCTAGGAATTCCTTAAGAACTTCATCCTCATTATTCGTTTTTGTTAGCACTTCATTGGAATTTGTTTGTGTGCAATATTGCTCCCAATCACTAGCGTTGGTTGAAGAAATGAAGACAACATTGTGGTATGGGATAGGATTTCCATTCTTACTCGGTTTTCTTCCTTTGTAAATCATCACACCAGGTGCACATCTTTTAGCTTCCTCGTTGTATCTGATCGGTAGTAAAAGCGTTCTCGTCTCTCTTTTTCAATTCTTTTCAGCGACATAGCGAATGCAATTTACAATGGATTCTTCTCCATTGAATCGGAAAGGAATGAATCTTTCTACAACTTCGATGTAAGCAAAAATGGAACAATCTTTGAAATTGCTGAGATACTCGATGTCGTAATTGAGTTTGAGTTCTTCTTCACTCATTTTTCTCAGTTTTTCAGCTTCAGCAGTAGCTTCCATTGTGGTTAAGCGTTTTGTGCTGATACGTTTGACATTGTAGTAAGTAGTCTCTGGTTTCTTTGAGTTTTCCATCTCACCCAAGTACAAAATGTTGAAAGGTAATGGGTAGTTATCAACATTGAAGCTTTCAACTACTCTACTTGGGCAAACAACTTTCTGAAAATTCGATCCAGTTGAATTATCAAGATAAGTGAGAATGTAGTAATTTCCATATGCACCAGTACTCTGTTCAATAGAAACGATTTGCAAAACTGATGGAACAGGAAGTGATGCTAGTGTAAGAAACCCTCCAATCTTTCTCAAATCACATGCCTTCCATTTTTGGAGAGATTTGGCCATCTTGAGAGCTCTGTCAGCATCAGTGAGCAATTCTTTTTGTTCCATATTGTTTGATGTTGTGGGTAAAACCAGTTTTGGAAAAGCTCGTCTCTTTATTGTTGCTTCTTTTGTGACAGAGTTAGAGTATTTTCTTTTGGAGGATGTTTTGAATGTTTTTTGTTTGTTTTCGACGGGCTTTAAATCCGTGTAAGAAGCAGAAAAATCCTCCATAGTATTCTAAAAAAAGAAATAATATATAATTCAGCTTTTCATGTGGAACTAAAAGATTATTTATTTCATACTTTACATTATAACTAAACTAATTTTGATCTTTGCTAGGTAGGGAATACTAATTTTTTAAAATTTTACCTTTTATAAAGAGAAAGTTTCTAGTAGTTGCAATGTAAAGTGTAGTAGATGTTACTTCTCCGCTCACTGTTGTAGAACTGGATGCTTTCTGTGTGAAAACAGTGGCTCTTAAATAGCTAAAGTTGCACTGGTTGAACTCTATGAATACCAACCTTCTTTATAATATAACTATGAATCAGAATTTTGTCCACGCGAAAACCAATGTTTTCGCGGGAATAAATAATTTATTTTCACGCGAATAGAAACTGTTGCTTTCGCGGGAATACAAATTTATTTTCACGCGGATACAATCCAATGCTTTCGCGGGAATAAATACTTTATTTTCACGCGAATGGAAACCGTTGCTTTCGCGGGAATAAATAATTTATTTTCACGCGAATAGAAACTGTTGCTTTCGCGGGAATACAAATTGTATTTTCACGCGGATACAAAGCAATGTTTTCGCGGGAATAAATAATTTATTTTCATGCAAATAGAAACAGTTGCTTTCGGGGGAATAAATAATTTATTTTCACGCGAATAGAAACTGTTGCTTTCGCGGGGAATACAAATTTTATTTTCACACGGATACAAACCAATGTTTTCGCGGGAATAAGTACTTTATTTTCACGCGAAGGGAAACCGTTGCTTTCGCGGGAATAAATAATTTATTTTCCTGCGAATAGAAACTGTTGCTTTCGCGGGAATACAAATTTTATTTTCACGCGAATACAAACCAATGCTTTCGCGTGAAAATAAATAATTTATTCCCGCGAAAGCAACGGTTTCCATTCGCGTGAAAATAAAGTATTTATTCCCGCGAAAGCATTGGTTTGTATCCGCGTGAAAATAAAATTTGTATTCCCGCGAAAGAAACAGTTTCTATTCGCGTGAAAATAAATTAGTTAATCCCGCGAAAGCAACGGTTTCCATTCGCGTGAAAATAAAGTATTTATTCCCGCGAAAGCATTGGATTGTATCCGCGTGAAAATAAAATTTGTATTCCCGCGAAAGCAACAGTTTCTATTCGGCGTGAAAATAAATTAGTTATTCCCCGCGAAAGCAACGGTTTCCATTCGCGTGAAA